>MTQE01001141.1:23135852-23158242 GCA_014337955.1 Aspidoscelis marmoratus | reverse complement strand
GATGGTGCGGGATAAAAGTTAAATAAATAAATAAATAAATAAATATTTCTAGCATCAACAATGAAAAATGCAAATTCAGTGCTAGGGATAATTAGAAGATCACAATACACCAGAAAGGATATTGTGGAACTGGAAAAAATGCGGAAAAGGACAACCAGAATCACCAAGAGGCTAAAATATGTTCCTTATGCAATCAGGCTGCAATGTCTAAGCCTAGTTAGCCACAGCATTTAAGAAGAAACCTGACTGAACTTTATAAAAGTGTGCAGCAGTCACTCTATGAAACTCACAGGCAAGAAAGTTAACTTAGGACTGAGAACCAGAAGTATTTTTTTTCAACCAGTGGATCAATGGTATATGGAATTTACTACCGATGGAGTGGTGACAGCCACTAGCTTAGATGGCTTTAAGAAGAGCTTAGACAAATTCATGGAAAATGGGGGTATCAAAGGCTTTTACAATGGATGCCTAGGGACTGACTCTGGGTTGGGGGGACAGACAGAATGTTTTAACAGGCAATTTTCAAAGAGTTAAGAGCAGATGAGGGTTTCACCTTTGTCTTCTGGCTGAGAATGCTCAGTAGCAATTGATGGACCACTGTGTGAGACAGGATGCTGGAATATATAAACTGTGGTATGATCCAGCAGGACTTCTCTTCTGCTCTTGGAACTAATACAATTGCGCAGCTTCTCCTAGTTGATATTTAATAGTGCCTGAAAAGTACCCCATTACATCTTCATTCCACTGTAGCTGTATTTCCACTTGCTAATGGGAGCACCCACAAAAAACATCTTCACCAACACATCTCCATAGCACTTTTTGATGACTATGCAACTCCACCTGTGTCTATGATTGTCATCTAGGGTGCTTGTCCTGCAAGGTGTGATTATTGAATTTCACTGCAGGCACCTCAAACCACTGCTTGAAATGATGGTCCTGTGCCTCAAAATGGAGATGTGAAGGTCTGTCACACAGACTGATTGTAAGACGTTCACTGTTGGGGCAGACTACAGCATCCTTCTCCTGACATAAGACACTGCCACATCTCACAGGTGTAGTAATCCCCAGGCTGTAATTTTCCCCTAGCTTCCCTTCCAGCTCATACCTTAATTCTCTAGCCTCGAGAGTAAAACAAATAAGATTTTTTCCTGTTTCCATAGACTTGTAATACACACTCAACACCACTAAGGTGCTGAATTCTTTCCAAGGGGGTAGATGGCAATGCAGATCGCCACCTCACCCCTGCCTCTGCTGCTCGGCAAAGCAGCCTCCTGGGGGAGGGGATTGTGTAGCGGCAGAGTCACCACCTAGGTTCCCCTGGCCCAGGAGGCTGCTCCGTTGCTGGTGAGGCAGTGGTGGGGGTGGGCGAGGGAGGCACTCTCACACCCTCCCTCTGCAGCCTTGGTCTCCTGCCTCCCCCTCCCCAGTTGCAAAGCAGCCTCTGGGGGGAGAGTGGAGTTGGCAGCGGCAGCGGCAGCAATGGCAGCCTCTTCCACTCCATGTGGCTGTTGACACACCTCAGCATCCCATGGTCCTGATCTGCATGCCATAGTTGCTTGATTTCTACTTCTTTGTTCACATTATCATAAAACTAATGGACTCCGGCTTTGACTTCCCACATTATTTAATCAGTTATAAAAGTGCACTTTAATGAACTGAATTCTAATTTTGTTTATGCTATTGATTTTTGGTAACTCACTTTAAAACATTTGGCTATAGGGCTGGACAGAAATGCAAATATGTCTGTCTGTCTGTCTGTCTGTCTGTCTGTCTGTCTATCTATCTATCTATCTATCTATCTATCTATCTATCTATCTATCTATCTATCTATCTATCTATCTATCTATCTATCTATCTATCCATCTATCCATCTATCCATCCATCCAAAGATAAAGATAACTGTTTTCATTGTCTAAATATGTACAAAGAGGGTGCTTGATGCAGCTCAGAGGGAAAGCCTGTTCCATACATAAATAACCACCATCTGCCACCAACTGAAAAAATATTTCTGAGATCTTGCAGGTAAATTTAGCAAGTCATTGGATCACATGGATATAGGTAAGAAAATACTGAGCTCGTCACCTATAAGGTTGACAGAATTTTAGATGAGAGAAGGGTAATGGAAAAGACACATTCTGTTTTAGTTCCAGATCTGCTGCTGGCATTACTGCCATTATTAATGTTGAAATAACCCTTTTTGCTGTTTGAACAACAGACACTGAACCTTTATTTTAGTCACACATCTGCAAGACATGGTCATAAAAAGACAAAGATAGCTCACAGCCACTTCTACTGCTCATAACCTCCTATGTATAAGCATAACTCTAGAAATATGCATGAATAGAAGTTTGCTGGTTTCATTTGAATCAAACTGAACCTTGTTAGGTTCAATTTGATCTAGAATGAGGTCAAACAAGCTTAACTGGTTCTAGAGTGAACCTCAAACCATTTGAGGCGTTCTGAGAGGTCCAGGTTGAGTCAATTTCAAACCATTTGAATTGAACCGTTTGGTTTGGCCCAGTTTGACTAAACATCCCTGGTTCAGTTTGGATCAAGCCAGCGCCTCTGGAACAGAGACTGATTTGGTTTTATTTGAATGAGTTCAAACCATTTGGTTTGATGCAAAGTAGTACACGAACCAAATTTGTACATCTATACTGCTCACTTAGTAGTAGTTGGAGCTTTTTGTTTGTGTTCTTATTTAAGATCAAATACCATTTCTGAAATAAATGTATTGTGTTCTGGAATACTGATTTTGTTCTTTAAAAAAATCTGGGATACATTTTTATTTATTTATTTTTTACATTATTTATCTAAGAGAAATATTACACAGTAGTTTCTTTTTTACTAGAGCATGACATTTACTCTCCAGGCTTCACAAAATGCTATTAGATAAAGAAAACAGATTTGTTTTTACTGATGCAAACACTGCTTTGGATGGTTTAGCTTTATATAGATTGTTTCCATACAGTAAATATTCATTGATCAGCAACATCCTACTTTCTTAGCCACATATCTGATTGTCTATCTACACTCTCCCTAAACTGTGTTTTACTTCCTTTCAGCAGTCTTCTGGTGCTGAATGCCCTTGGCTGCACGTCCAGGGCGCCCATGTGGTCAAGGATTACTTCCCCACTTTTGTTGATAGGATTTGGCATCTTATCACTCTTATTTCACTCTCTCTCTGACCCCTTCCTGCACTGGCCCTTATTCTGGATCATATCCTGTAGTAGGAACCTGCCATTCATATACTAGTATGGACTATGGCAAAAACAACATGGGGTCTACCATAGTTCACACCAGCATGCGGATGGCAGGTTCCTATTCTGGGATATAATCCCAAATAAACTCCAGTGCAGAAAGAGCCTCTATCTTACACACACTCACTTTCCCAAGGTGCATAACAATGAATTGGCTACACTTTCTACAGTAGTTTCTGTGCAATGAGATGTTTTATAGTGAGATGAAGTAGTGATGGGGGTGGGATGGCAGTGACAACAATGAAAGGGAGAGATTTCGAAGTCTTATTTCTCCCTGTCTCTGTACCTCAGGTCTCTAGGCACACAGGCATGTGAAGTGATGGAGTATGTATTGGCCAAACCCACTTTAGCTACATGCATTTCACTTGTGGCCTTTTGAGGAACAACCTCAGTGTGGCCATTATACTGGAAATGCTTCAATGTACACTTGTGCATTGCTACAAGTCATAAAAATTAGGCTGAATCCAGACAGGCTATCTCTGTGAACTATTGAACTATCTCTGTGGTGGAGAAAGGGCAGATGAGTCACTTTAAGACTGTCCTGTGTGAATCAAACATCCCTAGGGCACAGTCCATTAAAAAATATACATAGCTTGCCAGGATTGAGCAAGGATTACATTTATCTTAAATCTTTGCTTTAATATTGTGAGACTATGATAAGATCCACAGAAAAGAAATTGCTATAACCAAAGAAAAGAACTGAATAACCAAACTCAAACTGCGCGAGTGTAGTACCTAATATTAGTAATGTTTCTGCTGTGGTCTACTGCAGCACCCATCTTTACAATTCATTTTATATGTTTGGCATCACTGCCTTAACATGGTATAAATATATAGCATATATGTGATCTATGGTAGGAGCTGAATGGAGGGATGATACTACATTAGAAAATGAAGATTAATAACAGACATCTGGAATATTGATCATGTTTACTGTGCAGCAAGGCAAGATCTTTCATAAATATGCAACCCAATAGACTTTTGAGGCAGTAAAACAATGGCTCCAAATTTGTTATCTTGGTAGACGCCATAAAATACTTTTACAGTCCTTCTTATCTTTGATGTGAAAAATAAAATATTCAGAGGAGGAGGGGAAATTTTAACACCAAAAAGGAACACAACTTGTGTCAAAAGCACTGCTTGTAGGCAATAAGAGAGACAAAATTCAGGACATATTATTAAAGGCCTCAAGATCAACAATAGCAATAAAAAATATCAGCTTTGCTAACTCAACATCTTCAAAGTTCTGTCTTGTAAATCTTATAAAGATGAGATGATTAACCTGTGGATGTGGTTCAGATTAGACCCTGGCAAGTCATGTGATTGATGATTTGTTTGTTTAATAATTTATATTGTCACAGATGACGGGGCTTGTAGTTCAGCAAGTTGTAGAAGACCACACAATAGCCACTCCAAGGCTATTTTTGCACTCCCACTTTAGACCCCATTTAGACCCCATTAGGAACCCGATCGGTACCACTCAGGTAGGCCCTGTCCCCATGCAGTACCCATTTAAGACTGCATTAGGGCCTCAATCCAAAGGCCTTGTCCCCATGAGGGATGGAGAAATCTGGGACCTTAAATCCACATTTTGTATGCACCCCTTTAAAGGTGTCCATAATCCAATCTTCAGCCTTGAAGACTGGGTTAGTGGATGCATGTCTGCATTACTTATTTATTTATTTTTATTTTTATATTATTTATATTCTGCCCTATACCTGAAGGTCTCAAATTAGTGTATGAAACACTTTTAAAAGATTCAGCACATTTAAAGAAATATCCCAAATATTAAAATAAAATATCTACAATGTGTGTGTGTGTGTGTGTGTGTGTGAGTATAGTCACCTTAGCCAAAGGCCGGAGCAAAAAGGTGTGTCTTCACCACCTTCCTGAATGTACACAGAGAAGAAGGCATGACTGACCTCAAGGGGGAGACTATTACATAGCCTGGGGGCCATTACCGAAAAGGCCTTTTCCAGGGTACCCACCCGACTCATTACGGAAGGTGGTGGGACAACCAGGAGGGCCTCACCTCCTGATCTAAAGGCACGGGCAGGTCAGTATGGGAGAAGGCATACCTTTAGATATTTGGGCCCAAGTCATATAGGGCCTTGTAAGACAGAGTTAACAACTTGAATTGGGCTCAGTAGTACATTGGCAGCCAGTGCAACCCTTTTGAAACCAGCATGATGTGCATCCGGCTAGCTGTTCCAGACAGCACTCAAGTGGCTGCATTTTGCACTAGCTGAAATTTTCAGACCATCTTCAAGGGCAGCCCCAGGTAGAGTGCATTACAGTAGTCCAGTCTAGAGGTTACCAGAGCATGGATAACTGTGGCCAAGTCATAAAAAGCTTCAGTTGACACACCAGCCATACTTGGGAATAGGCACTCCTGGCCACGGCCTCCACCTGAGCTTCAAGTGTTAGTGCAGAGTCCAGGAGTACCCACAAGTTACACACCTGTCCCTTCCAAGGCAATGCAACTCCATCAAAGACAAGGCATCTCCCAACTATACAGACCCGAGACCATGTGAGACACAGCACCTCTGTCTTGTCTGTATTCAGCTTCAATTTATTGGCCCTCATCCAGCCCATTATGGCCTCCAGATACCTGTCAAGCACATCAACCTACCATTGGGGTCCAGGGGTGGGCCTAGCAGGAGCAGAACTGTACACACACGTGGCACCAGCTCCACCCCAACACTTCCAGCTACAGAAGCTTGCATAGACTTTGTAGCTGTCTAAGAAACCAAATACAGGCTCTGTAGATGCAGCAGCCCTCCCTACCCAGGGAGAAGTCTAGTTCTGCAGCTGCATTGGGGGAGGAGCAGATCACAGCTGCCCACTTCGGCTGGCAGGCACCGTCATTGCCCAAATGCTCCCACCTCCTCCTTATATGATGAAGATGGTGACAGTGGCTGCCATTGCCACCTCCAGCAGTTCCACCATGCCCCCAATATGGCCACAGAGTGATGGAAGTGGTGGCAGTGGTAGTGATGGCTGAAATTGCCACCTTGGCCACATCAGGGGGTGTAGCGGAGGCAGCAGAGGTGGTGATGGCAGCCACATCAATGTGGCCACCACTGTTGCCACCTCTGCCTCTGCTGCCTCTGCATGTTACTCTGCTTAGCACCCATTGTAATCGGGTGCTAGCAGGTCCATGTGGATATATGGGGCCCTCCCAGAGATCCAATTCATCAAGGACCAGATCCCAAGGAGGACCCCATTTCAAAGATCCAGGTCTTCTAGATCGGAATATTTGACCAGCAGCGCAAAGACAGGGCAATATTAAAGTTATGCTTTCTTGTGTGTTCTACAGCAAGTGTTTTGCATTTTATCTTCTAAAAACTCTGTTAAGGACCACTGAACAAAACTAGCAATGCTAAGATACTGGGCCAGGTTTTGATACTGGTTGCCAGCTTGTTTGATAACAGGAAGCAGGATAAGGATTAGAAGTGCTTCTTTCTAAATATTCATTTGGTCTGATACTTTATTTATATTTTCAGAAAGCATCCAAAATTTGGAGAGAGCCATAAAGTAGGAGATGTGTAGAAGATGACAAATTGTTCCATGTTAAAAAGCAAACGACATACTATAGAGGTCCAGAAATATCAGTTTGCATTGGGTGGAAGAAAGGACATTAAAATAAGATTCAATGTAAGTATAAAATGTACACTTTGGGCCAAAAGGTAACTTGAAATATAGACTTTGAAGTTAAAACTGGCATTTCCTGATTAGAGAAGAGCAAAAAAGGGGGAAAAAGAGTGAAAATATTTGGACCAAACATGCCCAGGATATAGTCTGCCAGATGTACTTGAACTATAGTATCTATTGCATCTGGGTAAACTGTTAGAGGCCTGAGGGAATTATGGGAAGCCATTTTGAGAGGCACTCTATTGGCTAAAGTTTCACTTTGATGTGAGTAGTTTGTAGGATGTGAGTAGTTTGTAGTTTTAACTCAGTGGACTGTAGGTTGTTGTGTTTCAATTGGATTATGGGATGTCTTGTTTTTAATTCATATAAATGCATTTATTTTGGAACCTGCTAATTCAGAATGTGGTGGGGACCTTAATTGAATGGCCTTAAAAGTGATAACATAAATGAATGCATGATAAATTTCTAAGTAGCAATTACTAATCACAGTGACTATATACAACCTCAGAATGAGAACTGATAAACCTCTGAATCTACAAGTTGCTGCTCATGCCTTGTTTGTGAGCTTTCCAGAAGCTACTAGCTTTCTCTTTGTCCATACCTACTCTGGATTCAAACCAAGTTTGACAATGTCACACAAGATGCAGAAATCTGTGCCAAGGTTGACCCTGGCTACTTCACCACATATGTTTTACAGCCTGTCCCTGGGCGGAAAAAATGTCTCCCTATTTCCTTGTAAACACCAGTTTTGCTTGCCTGGCTACTAGTCCCCAGCACTGTCAACTTGCTGCAGAGAGAACAACATCTCTGTGTTTGTCTAATAGGAAGGAAAATTTTCACTTTGTGTGTGTAAGCATATGGACATATGTTGTTTGGTTTTGAAACATCCTGGCAGGTAGCCATAGAGGCATTGGCATTAAAGGAGTTCAACCAAATGTTTAAGCAACCTTTGACAATTTGATGTATCCAGTTCCCATCAGTCCAGCCAGCATTACTATCAAAACCTTTGGTTGTGTTTCCTGGGGCTCAAGGGAATTGCAAGTCTAAAGCATCTTTGGAACAGATGAGGACTGTTCAGTAGCATCTCCCTATTCTACCTTGGGATTGTTCCACAATTACAGTTAGGCTTTGATTTGCAGCTGCTATTCAAGATGAATAAAATAAAATAAAATAAAGTTCTTCCCAGCTGATATTAATTTACTGTATTTTCTTTTCAAAAGTGGCTTTAAAAGGTTATTTGATAAATTTACTGGCAGTGGGCCTCTAGTTAGGGGCAGTTCATACTGATTACATATATTACCCTCAGCATCAGATGTAAAATGCTACCTAATATCATAGATGGAATATCAGTCATAGATGGCCAAATTTTCTCATGTGAAACCTATTTGCCCAGGCTGCTGCAATTTGTGAGCACATGTTCACTGAATGGACCATTACTCCAGTGATATCAGCAGTCATTTTTGAATCAAGGAAAACATTCATCTACAACTATGGGTTTGCTACTACAGACTACGTCACTGTCTGATGCCTACCTCTGGCTACAGCCCATTTGTCTCACATTTCCACCCAATTATTGTTTTCACTAATTCTGGCTTGTGGTCTGCTGTATTTTTTACAGTGCTTCAACTACCACTTTATTGCCGAATCATTAAATTTCATGAATTCCCTCCATAATTTATCATAGGAACTTTTGAGTGGGAAGAGTATTGCTTTGTCTTGAAAGCCATAAGAATAAATACAGGGGAGGGAATTTTTTTACTCCTGTAAACCTTTTTTACCTGGAGAAGAAAATCCATTGTGCAAATATTTATTAGAAAGGCTTACAGAGCATGAACATTTTCAGTAATATTAATTTTTCTGAGAAGACTTTTAAAAAATGCTTAATATTTCTTAACTGAATTACCCATCCGAATCCTACCCATATGATTTAAATAAATGTAAGCTGAAACCACCAAAATCACTGGCACCCTTGTTTATAAAGAGTCAACAGCTTTATTCCTTCAGTCCAAGCTTTTCTCACCCTGAACATGTTTAATGTCTTTAAATAATATTTTTTTGGCTTTCATTGATCCACTTCTTGCAGTAGGGGCATAATTTTCTCTTAGGTGAGCTTCCTGGAGTTCCTTTGGATTTATAACAACACAAATGTACATTAGATCTCACAATAAAAATAAGTGAATTTGTTTTACATTTGGGGCTTTTTTGCACATACCAGTAATCTGCTAGTGTGATTGATACCTGGGGGCTTTTCACACTTGCATGATTGGGACAGCCCGGGGACGCTCCAGTTTGGAGCACCCACACTGCACAGAGCCACTTCCGTTCCAGAATGGCTCTGAACATCCAGGAGAGCTCCAAACACGGATAGCTGTGGAGCACTAAAAAGTACTCCACAACTATACTAGCAATGTCTATGACACTATTAGGTAGCTCCAACGTGCACCCTTCACATTCCTTCTGAGCAAAGGGTGCATGGAGGCAGGGCAACCACAGTCAGCCACCACATTGGTTAGTCACTGCAGCAGTGGCCAGCACATATAGCCAATGCCACAGTTAGGTGATCACTGCTAAACAGGAGGGTTCACATTTATCCAGCACTTAGTTAAATGTCAGATAACTTTGGGATGGGGAGGGCATTTGAAATACAAATGCCAGCCTCCGTTCCTGATTTTCACTTCCTCAGGACACTGTAGTTTAGAGTGGAACAGAGAGGTCTCACCCCTGCTAGACCATTCTGCCCACACTGGATGGAGCATATACTGAGCTGGGTGGCCAAAAATGGCCATTTAACCTAGTATAATGGTAGATCTTTTGGGCAACTCAAGAATAAATTGGATTGTGGTTCATCAGGGAAACCATTTTGGTGGTGCACAAAATTAGGCTGCTGGAATCAGTCTCCCAGGGGCATCAAAGCTAGAAGAATGCAAAGGCTGGCTCTGAAGACCACATGATCTTTGGACCAGTATAGTGGCTGTCCCACAACAGCTTCCCCAGTGTGGATGGCTTATTTCAGGACAGTATGAGTGGTCCAGTTACTAGACTCACTCCAGTCTGCTGGGTCCTGCTGGAATATGCTGGTAAAGACCTTTTATGATCATTTTGGGTGTCTGTCCATGAGATCATCAGTTAAGTGATTAAGTTTAGAACTGGATGAAGGAACAATTCTTAAATCTACTTTATGGTTTGTGTTGCACATATCCGGCTTATATGCCCTAAAATGGCCAGGGAGCAAGATCTGCAGTGGCAAGGGTTGCTGTTCTTACGCTGGATGTTGCGGTAGAAAAGCCAGGCTGCTCTACTAGCAAGAGCCCTGGTGATCTACCATCTGGTAATGGGAGACCCAGCAGATAAGAAACAAGGGAGAGGGAAGGAAGAGTCAAGAGACGAAGATCAAGCAGAAAGATCAAGAACACATCTGGGCCCAGAACACATCTTCTGGGCCAGGAACATGGCAGGTGGCAAGGAGTGTGTTGACAGCCATTATCCTTTTGCCCCTAGAAATAGGCTCAGAAGTGGGTTTTTTTTTTTCCAAAAATTTCACCAGGATTTGGAATAGGGCTTGGCTTCTCCTGCCATTGTCAGGTGCCTGAAGACTAGTGGCTGAGGTCAGCTTGGCCAGCACTCAGATGTTCTAAAGTGGTCTACTATTGGAACAGTTCCAAACACAGTTTCTGCACGGGGCAGTGGGCCAGACACAGAGACCAGGCAGCCACCACATTCTGCATCAGGCCATGCCATCCATGATACCAGGATTATGTGGGTGTTGCTGTAGGCCGCTTCCAGACATCAGCTGATTGATTCACTATTTAGTGATCTTCTACAGGAATTTACTTCTGGAATTATCACATGTTGTCCAAACTGCAGGGCAACAGCATGGGAGAAATGAAGGCAGTTAGCTATGTGGATGATTGCTCCTGTGATAGCACAGCACATAGATTCAGGTATTTCAAGAAGTGCACAATTGCTCCCCCTTGTGCATTTGTGGTTACCGTTTTCAGCCCAATTGGGTCCCACACTTGCATGGTGGCTATTCACAAGATGGCAAATTGTGCTAGCAGGATGCCAGTCAAGGTAAGTCCTCACACATTATAAGTTAAACCCAAGTTGGTTTCTCACAATAATTTTACTGTGCAATTTCACTCCCTTATCCCAGGGCTATTTAGTGATTGCCACAGTGCTGCTGGAATGACCCCATGTTTTACACCCTGTTTAGAAGGAGCTGTAGTCACAAATTACTGTTTTCCATGAGTATATAACTTGGAAAACCTCACTGCTACCCTTCTAAGCCTTGTGTTTGATGATGCTTTGACTCTGGTATGAAGCTGGTATTCAAGAATCTTGACAACCTTTTACCTGATATGACACAAGCATGAGTAAATGTGCTACTGGACTATAATAAGCAGCAATTATGTCACAAAGACGAAACAACATAATCATTGCTCATTACAGCTCAGTGGCACAGATGCCTGGGCATCTGCTGTATCTGGACAAAAGGCTGTCAAGAAGCTGTGATATCAGAACCACACTGAAGTCAAAGTGGTGTCACATGTTATGAACCCAGCCTAGTACAGTTCTTGTAGTTAATTCTGATGCAGGCAGATATAGTAATTATGCCTGTGTGCAATTATCAGGACAAAGAATGCATCAAGTGCCTTCCTTTAAAGCACAGTAATATTTTCCTGTTTGCTAACCATACGTTGGATTGCTTCTTAGACAATTACCATGGGAGTAGCCTCTACCTATGGAAACTGTTCAGTGGTTTAGCACCCACTAAAGAGAGTTCAATGGACTATTCTGCTATATATAAATTGTTGTGGGCTAAAATATTATTGATATTCTGATTATGGCTGCATCCACAAAGTCAGCAAAAGTCAGTCCTTGAGTACTTGCTCCAGGAGTGAGGCTGTGGAACTTTTGTCTTATGGCTGTGGAACTTTCAGAAGCCAGGAGGCCCCAGTAATGTTCCTGGCATATTTCCAGTGTCTTTTTTGGATTCCAGTGCTCCTACCTCTCAGATGGCTGGATGAAGCCTTGGGCTGAATCCATGTGGCAAATGCAGGATCTTGTTTGGATCCCTCAATCTTCTCTCACTATCCCTGCCAGGCAGTAGGGCAACACTGCAGAGCTAGTGTGGGCATTTCACAAGATCCAGGCATTTTGATGACCTGGACATGCACAATCATGAAGGATATGGATGAATGGGTTTCTTTGACATTCAATTAGTAACAAACAGAACATTAGAAAATTTATTCGTATTCATTCGTGGTAGGATTCTATTCAATATTCAATATGGTTATACTCACTTGAATTCGTACGAATATCCGATATGAATGAATATATATCTGATACGTATCCCATAACATATCCACTCTGCAAGCAAATTCAATGTGAATTCAGTTTTAATCCACTTTTGATCCACATCAAATGCAATCTGGATCCGTTGCTGATGTGACTGGCGCAGCTGCTTTCCTATCTCCCCAGTTTAACAAATGTCTGAATTATTTGCACGAATGTCCGAAACATTTCTGTTCGTACGGATGTTAATGTAAGGATGTCCTAACATTAAATTAGTGTATGAATGTTTGCTGGCTGGGTCTGTGCCACAAATGGATGGAAGCCATCTCCAAGATGGCAAATCATGCAAAAAACTGTCTAGACAGGTAAGTTCTTTCACTTTTTATATATATATCTTGGTTGGGAGTACATTATTGTAATATTATTGTGTATTATCCCAATATCCTGGATTTCTATTGAGTTTGACAGGGACACATATGGCAATCCCAACACAGGCCCAGGATAATCCCAGATTTTTGGCCCTATCTGGATGGTCCTTAGTCTATGCACAAATACAGATGGAATTTGCAGCCTTGGGCTTCAGAAAGGAAATAGATGACATAATTTAAGGCATATTTTATGACCTATAAATAGATGCTGTTAAGAACATAAAAACACAAGAGAAGCCCTGTTAGATCAGGCCACATTGAATCTTGTACAGCATCTTGTCTTGCACTGTAACCCACCAATTGCTTCTGGGCAATCTCAACAATCAGACAAAGGTAGTATCCTCATATGCTCTTTATTTCCCCTTCAAATGACTTTTTGAGGCATCCTGCCTCTCTTTTCAACCCATAGGCATTATTCAGGCATATATTCTAGTAGCCATTGAAGCTGTGAAGTGGATGAACATACTGTATTTAACTTGTTCTGCTTACTTTTAAAGTAACAAATCTCTAATTGACACAACAAAGGCGGATAGAACTTATCTATAAAAACAGTGTAATGAAAAAAAAAGTTTGATAGATCAGGTCAATTTAAGCACTAGCTTATCAGCGATAATGGAGTCCAGGTATCCACCAGGAAAAAACAGCCATTAGTCATGGGCCTGTATCCTCTCTTTCAATATCTCCAAAATTATTTTAAGCATTACTGGAAATAAACTTGTAACTCTGGATTAATGTATTATTTATTTCTGCTTCATCATATACTTTCCTTTTTCATTTTTTTAAAATCCTTTATGTGAGAGTAAAAAGAAAGATTTTGTTTTTACTATTACCTGCATGCCACATCCATTCTTATCATGACATGTAGCCACAAGGAATGTAGATGTGCTAGAAAGAATGCATAGTCTACAGCCACAATAAATGATACAGAACACCTGTGGCTGGCCTTCACCTTAGGGCAAACAGTCCCCAAGAGACTACCGTTTAGGGCAGGGGAGCCCCTTCCTCCAGGAATTAACTCTCACCAACAAAGTACAATGGATAGTGAAGGGGATCTACTGCAAGAGGATTTCCAAAATGCCTGATCAAAGTGTTTCTTCAGAGGAGCCATTTTAAGACTTCATTTTGCAGGCTAGAGAATTGCGGCATTAATTTGCACATTGACATAGGTTCCACAGGAGGGCCCTCTGTGCAGTTTGCAATGCATTAGCTCAATGAGACACTGGTAAAACCTCAATAAACCATCAGTCAATTGAAGATTCCATACGTGATCAGACAATGGGCATTTCTGCACTTGGCTTACTAGTCAAGATGGGGGAAGCTCCTGGACAGTGCATCTGCACCGTGTGGAGCCATTTCTTAACAAGAAATGGTTCTGTGTGTCCTGGAGCATCCCCAAGACAATATAGCCGTTAAAACTGCTACACAGCTACAATAGCCACTAGGCTGTTATAGCCCTGCAAGCTTCCATTCACACCCTGATGTGCTGCATGATTTGGACACCTTGGCAATGGCACCATACAGGCATGCTGGCACTGTTGACTCTGAGATGGGGCCTATTCGCACTTAGACCTCTGGTATGCAATTAGGGCAGCTCTGGCACAGCTTTGGTACAGAGTATTTGTAGCAGAGCGGTCCTAATTGCATACCAGATGCCTAAGTGCGAATAGGTCCTTGGGAAGCCATTTGCATTTTGGGTAGTGGATGGCTAAAGCATTCTAGTGCTTTGCCTCCCAGTAACAGGAGGCAAAGTGTGAATTTGCTCAGTGATCCTATTAAATTACCATGATATCTTCAAGAGGGCAATAAGACAGGGAAGGTAATTCTGCCTGCCACAAGTTGAATCTATACAAAGAACAAACAAAGACCCTTGGTTCACTTAGCTCCTCTATGCCAAGCCAAGGTAGGATGTCCTGGCCTAGAATATGCAACCCATCCCACATTGGGAAGGATTTCTGCTGATGTGGAGTAGGACCATATTTGGCCCTGGCTGTTGTCTCCAAAGTGCACTCAGAGGCTGCACCAGACTTTCAGAGGCTGCGAGCTTTTCATTCCTGGCCTTTAGTGTTTCCAGAAGGATCCTTTTCAAGGTGTGTCACTTCTGGGGCCGCTTCTGGTGGTGCTTTCTGGACTGTCACCTTAAAAGTTCCTCCAGGCTGTACCAGACCATGGCAGCAATGTCAGAAGTCTTCACATGCAGGAGCCGCAAGGAGATATGCATCGTTCTTGTAACTTCTCATGGGCATTGAGTTGACTACTGAGGGAACAGGATGCTGCACAAGAAGAGCTGTGTGTCAGCTGAAGCTGGGCTCTCTCTTCCTTCTTAACCTTTTGACTGAATCCAGCAGATAAAGCAACAGCCTTCTATTTCAGTTCCAAACGGCAAGTACAGAAAATAACTATGTTCACTGAGTACTTTTCACAATGCCATGAAAACGTCTTCACTGTTCGTAAGCAGACCTTTGAAATTTTGGAAATGTGGAATTGGCTATTTGCACTGAAAGGCATCTCCTACTGTTCATGGATAATTGGAAAGCTGAGCTTGAGGGAAGGTGTGATGGGGGGGCTTGAACCACTCATAGCTTACTAATAAAATAAATAATTGTTACCAAACTAATGTTAACCAATAGCATCAATATCAAAACAAAACTTCAGCAGTGGGGGAGAATGCTGTGACACATACAAACACTGCATTTTAATCAGGGCAATGGCTATAGAGGAAAAATGCTTCTGGCTAAGGGGATTGTTTGCTTAAGCATGGCAAGGCAGCAGTGTTTGGCAGGCTTAGGCTTTGAACAGCAAAACAAATGACTTTCTGCTTGGTGTACAATTTATCAAGGAGGGAGAAGGGATTATTTCAGGGAGACTTAACTGTGTAGGTAAAGTGACATCAGCACTATTAATGAGCTTCTCACTGGGTTCAGCAATTGGGCAGCTGTGGCATGGCTGGGAAAGCTCATTGCTTTCTAATGAACTTCCCCCCAACAACAATTAATTGAGCCCCATTCAGATGACTGAGGCCCCATCCCCAAGCACACTTGATATGGTTCTGAGCACCCAAATAGTGCTGGGCATCCACATGGGCTTTGGATTTGGCATGCGAAAAGCATTCCAAATCCTCCTAAACAGTGCCAGAGGGGTGCCAAATTTGATACCTGAAAAACGAAGTCTCGGCATTGTTTGGGGAGCCAGCATGCATTGCTCAGTGAGCCGGGACCACACATGGGGACGCCTTCGGCCTAACAGGAGATTTGCGCTCACGTGCCTCCTGTCAGCAATCAGAACTCTCAGCTGTCAAGCGCCTACTGCCGCTAAATCGCTGTGGCTTTTGGCATTAATTTTTTAAAAAGTTCTTTCTAGTAATGAAGCTTTATTTGTGCTTCTTTTCATGCCTCCTACCCCAGCCCTGGCTGTCCCTGCCGCTAAGGGTGGGGGGGAATGCAGCAGAGGGGTGAGCTGATGGTGGCAGTAGGCACTTGACAGCTGAGCGTTCTGCTTGCTGACCGGAGGCATGGACTTTTGTGCACCTCTGCTCAAACGGCAACAATGGAGAATGCCGTAAAATCCTGCCTTAATATTGCCTTCTGCCTTATTCCCCCCACCCTCCCTTAGCGACAGGGACAGCCAAGGCTGAGGTCGAAGGTATGAAAAGGAGCACAAATAAAGCTTCATTACTAGAAAGAACTTAAAAATAATACTAATGCCGAAAGCCACAACAATTTAGCGGCAGTAGGCACTTGAGAACTGAGAGTTGCGGCTTTTGATCCAGCTTCCAATGAGGGCAGAGGGGGCAGACAGGAGGTGACACTTCTCCCTCATGCCAGGGCTTGGCACACTTGTCATGGGGATGCCTGCATCTGTGCCAAACCCCGAACCCGGCCCTTGTTGATGGGAATCACATGGGGATGCCCGAGATGCATTCCTGACCCTGCACCCAGCCCATGCGAGCCAAAACAGTGCCCAAACAGTGTCAGATGGCCAGCATGGGGATGGGGCCTGGCAGTATCAATTGCCCGAGGTAGGAAGGAATTCAGCCTGAACTAAGGTCATTACCATTCTTTTTAAACCCTGAAATTCAATGCTTCCCTCCCCTATGTGTTGAATAATGTGCAGGGGTAGGTCACAGAATTCTGTGCTGCATGGCTGTTCCTGTGGGTGCTCAGAGATATGAGAAGTGTTGAGGGACTTCAGGGTGTCTCAGGAAACCCATGCCTCAGGCTGTATCCAATCATTGGTTGCTTATTCTCCTGCATTTGGATATTCCAGAATAAGGCATGGATATTTTGGAATATCCACACTTTATCCTGGAATAAATATAGCAATATAAGTAACAAAGTTGGCGCACTTTTCTGGCTCAGGCACCAGAATCTATTCCAACTCTCTTCTGCAATCATTTTGGCTTCCTCCGATACCTAGGTACTCTTATCCTTAGTGGCTCCCACCATCTAGATTTCACTTTGCTCTGGGACACTTCCTAGGTGTGTTGCCGGTACCTAGGGACAAATGATCATCCTTTCTCTCTCCAGCTAATCCCTTGAGGCTGGATTAGGTGTCTGTGAGCATCTCTCTCTTATGCCTGCTCAAGACTTGAGATGGCAGTTTATTCAGAGTCAGAGGCCTGGTTGCAGACATTCTGCAGTCCTATTCCGAACAGCTGCAACCTCAGTGGACATGTTGAACAAGATGTATCCTTAGATACCAAGTCATGTCACTTTCCGAGCCAATAACTCAGAAGCAGAGGTGAGGGAATGTGTGCTTCTATCTGGACTTGCCATACTCAAAACTGGGATGCTGGCTTGCTAGTAATTTCAGAAGGTCCCTTCAGCTTTCCAAGAAAAGTGGAAATTTCAGCAGAGAGAGCTTGGGAAGGGAGGGAGGGAGGGAGGAAATATATTGAAAAAAGTGGCTGATGCAAGGTGATTTATATCTATGTTAATCAAATCATTCAGCCTAACCCAGTTTGATGAAACACTCCTAGTTCTGTTAAATTGAACTCAACCCTTTCAAATGGGGGGAGGGGTTACATTAAAATCAAACTGGGTCAAATAACTGTTCACTTTGAGTAGTCTGAAACTGAGCTGAATTTGCATATCTCTACTAGGGGACAACAACAGTCAATATGAGGATTCCATCTAACAGATGCCTAATGCTTTCTCCACCCACCACTCAGGTTTTTAAAAAATTTCCGATTAAAGGAGGAAAGTGTCTTATCAATATCCCAGAAAACCTCTAGATATAAAAGGTGGGCTTCAGAGGGCTGCACACTGTTCAGGCCAGAGATATATAATCTTTTTAGTTCCAAGAGTTTACTGCAGAAGTTGGATAGTTGAGAGAGGTAGATCAAAGTAACAAGCAGTGGCTGGAGTCAGAAGCAACTGCACAATATTTAAAGCAGAACAAAACAGTTGCATATGAATTTGATGTGTGTGGCTAATCTGATATAAATTAATTATTAGATTTTCTGTCCTTCCTAAAATGCAGCAATTACAGCTAAACTGACCACTCCAATGGTCACAGACTTTAAATGCCATTCTACCCAAACAAATGTTGATTAATAGAGGCCATTATCATTAATATTTCAATAAATGTTTTAGACACAGTGCAGAGAAACAAAACTAGCAACAGCCATGACAATGACAATGACTGTTATATATCAATGATTTGGCTTTAGCCAGACTTCTTTCAGAGTCCTGACTCCAGAGCTCCTAGTTTGCCACTAGAGGGCATCATGGCCCTAAGAAATACTAGACAACATTTTTATACATCAATTGAATTAGCAGCTTTCTGCAACAGTATCATAAATGAATATTCTACATCATTCAAACAAGTGAAGAGATCCATGTTTTCTAACATAGATCCTTCTTGCATTTATCTCATGGAGATCCAGATCAGTGGGTTTGAAATAACCAGGCCCATTGATCTGGGTCACATAGAGGCATGTGCCGGATTAACACTGTCTGCACTAACAGTGCTGATCCAGCCCAAGTCTCCCCATGGCTACAAAGTTCATGCAAGCATTGCAACTGCCTCCCCACGCACCTCAAAGGCTAGGGACATAAGTTCCTAACATTGGGGCCTGGAAAGGGTGAATTTCAGTAGCTCCCTATGGCACACTGCTGAAAAGCACGCCTAATAGTCATGGATCTCAAAGTCTTGCCACCTACACATCTGCCATGTTGTGAATCAAGGCCTTTGGGCCCCTGGTAGTACCAATTAAATGGTACTAACAAGGATCTAGGGTGTTTTTCCACTGTCAGAAAGTACTCATTTTTGCACCCATTAAGGACCCATTTGGGTGTGAGCTGGATGATCCCATTTCCACCACGGCACCCATTTGGGACCCGATTGTTTCGACTGCCACTGGGGACATCCGGATCAAATGGGTACTTTCTGGCCTTTAATCTGGATTTCTGTTGACCCCATAATGGGGTCTTCAGGAAGAAAATCCGGATTAAAGGGAGTCTGTTTCCACGCTTGTGTAGCAATGGGGTCTAGAGGAGACTAGGGGGAAGGGGCACCCATGGAAGGGGAGCCCCAAAACCTAAGCTTCAAAGTCATTTTGAAATCACTTTGAAGTCTGTGCAAAATAGCTCCGGAGCGTCTTTGACGTCTGTGCTGATCTTCAGAGTGAATTTCGAAGTGACTCCAAAGATCAGCACAGACTTCAATGGAGCTGTTTTGCACAGACTTTGAAGTGACTTCAAAGTGACTTTGAAATGACTTTGAAGCCACTTCCGAGATTGCACCCCCTGTCCCCCCAAACACCTGGGGTGACAAGCAGACCTCTCATGGGTAGATCCGGATTTCCAAATGGGCCCTCCGGTGTTTCCATGGCAGGAAGGCTAGCACCCATTGCTATTGGATGCTAGATCACCCATGGAAACACATTGGCCGCATCCCCATTACAGCCTTATTTCAATTTTAAACCGTTTTCAATCCTGTCAGACCCCACGTCAGTTTAGCTTAACACGCTTTCCGCGTGTTAAATTGCCCCAAAACATTGTAAATGTTAATCCTCATTTCAACAGGTCTCACTCCGGTTCGTGCACTTGAAACGTTTTACATTTTTTACCTTGGGGACTGTAGGGTGTTAAGGGATGAGTATCCATGTTTAGGGTTTCCCTCCCCCAATAGCTTGCTTCCAAAGATAGTGATTTCATTGAAAAAAATCCACCCATCAAAACAGCCACTATCAGAAAGCTACACTGTAGCGATCTAGCTACTTCACACCTTATAACAATGCTGCAAATTTGTGCAATTCTGAAAGTTCTGACTTTTAGAAAGGGAAAGGAAAGGAAAGCAGCTGGTTCTGTTTTAAAGGCTGAGGCTGTGAAGGGGGCTTGTGTTGCTGCTGCTGCTGCTGCTGCTGTGTGCCCTGGGAAATGGGGAGAGGAGGGGAAAGAATCACTGGCTGCCCATGCCATTTTTCATCCATCCAGGCAAGCGGCAGCCACCCAGCCACCCAGCTAGGCTCCCTGAGGGGGTCCCTTATGGGTGGCGCGTTCATGCCAGAAGAAAGAGGGCAGGGCAGCCCCAAAAAGTGGCTTTTAAAAAGTAGCCACTTGAGTCACGTATGCCACATATGATCCTCAGAATCCGGATCGAACGCGATTAAGATGAAAGTAATGGGAACAGGCAAATTCGCGTTTGCATCCAGTTCTATTATTTCGGTTTAAGGAAACTGGATTAAGCTTATAATTGGGATGCGCCCATTGGGTATTTCCCTTAATCTGGATCTACTAGATCCGAAATAAGGAATGTACCCATTCCTTAGATCTGGATCTTCTTAGATCTGGATTAAAGAAGCACGGTGGAAAAACATCCCTAGATTAAGAACCTCTTAATCCAGACCCTGCTCCAGCTGATGCAATTGGAGCAGGACTTAGCAGGGGTGGAGTCTCCTCAATCCACATTATTGTGTGGAAAGAAGGAGTAGAATCTGCCCCAAATGGATTCTTAATCTGGATCTCAGTTAAGTGCAGAAAGGGCCATAGATTTTCTTGGCCTCTCTGACTTCTCAGAAATCTTTTCCAGCTATTATTCATCATTAAAAGTTCTTACTTATCTTGTGTGTGAGGCTTCAGTCTTCTTACTCAAAAGTAAAGATATAATGTTATAAAATATATCATTGTACTAGAATGGTTCACAATGGCCTTTGGATTAATGGGAGAAGACTAACTTCCTGAAACCATGTTTTGAACTAAAAAGAAACTCAACCCTCCCTAATTATCCTATGACCCTGATTCATGGGTCACCAAAAATAATACTTTCTCAGCACTTCAGAATTTTCCAGCTGCAGCATATAAAGTGGTACACAGATAAAAAGGCACATTTTCTTTTCTTAATTCACAGATTGATAGGGCTCTTTTAGACCTAGAAAATTTGACTGGAACCATAAGCATAAGTGATCTGGAATGTGGGACAAGATCTGAGCAAGCAGTTATAAACGATTCCTTTCCCAGTGCTAGACCAACCCAGTGCCCATGTGCAGACAGCAGTTTTGCCAGGTACATGGAGCCTGGTGCAATTTCTCCAGTCTGCAAGAGTGGCCATGGACATGTGCCACTTCTGGGTGCCCAGTTAAATAATCTCTGGCCAGCAACTTCAGAGGCTACCAGCTATCCCATGGATAACACGTGGAGTACAGAAACAGAATGGGACTGTGGTGTGGTGGAGACAGTGAAGCAGTATGCTTGAAAACTTCAGTCTCAGATATGTGCACCTCTTTGTTTTAAAGATTTCCTGAAGGAGCCTTTCACTTCTAGTACAGCATGGCCATCAGGGAAGTCCCTTTACATGGCTTGGGGGTTGCTGCTACCTGCATGGTATGGTTGGGTTTTGGTCCTCTGTGATAGCTGGCCATGCCATGCAGGCTCCAGAAAACCCTTCAATTTGACTCACAGTGGCTAACAGCCATTGCATTCTGAATATCCAGGACCAGGGATGTGTACAAAGCCAATTACCCCTATTCAATTTGATGCAAATTGAATGGGATCCGCTTCACACAAAACTCCTCCACAAATGTGGGGGTATTAGCTTTGTGTGCAAACATTTGTCATGGGTTTCTGTGCAAATGAAACTCCCCAACCCTCATCTTCTGCTGCTGGCACCGCTACCACCATCGCATGCTCCTCTGACACGCAAGTAGGTCTTCCAGAGGTGGGCACACACCTCCCACATTTGGGAATCACATATTTTTAAAAACAAATACCATATTTTCTGGCGTATAAGACGACTGGGCGTATAAGACGACCCCCAACTTTCCAGTTAAAATATAGAGTGTGGGATATACTTGCCATATAAGAAGACGACACCCGGCGTATAAGACGACCCCTGACCTTTGAGAAGATTTTCCTGGGTTAAAAAGTAGTCTTATATGCCAGAAAATACAGTAAGTAAGCCTGAAAACAAGCCAACGTTGATTTTCATTTCAAACTGCTTCATGCTAATATATCAAAAGTTAGGGGGAAAACGATAAAAGCTAGTATAAAGCATGTCCCCATGGAAGCCAGTTGCTTCACTTGTGACGCGTGTCATAAAAATCCTTGTGGTAACTCACAATAAAGCATCCCCATATGGTTTGGGGCAACGCAGAATCAAATCATATGTGTCTGTCCCCATGGAAGCCACAGTGTGAACCCGCATCTTTTTCTCCCCACCCACCCTCTCCCCTGATAGGAAGCTGGGTTAACATCACCATAACCCCTCCCGCCCGCTGCAGCGATGACAGGCAAACAGCTGCAGCAATGACAGGCA
>MTQE01001141.1:23113619-23127847 GCA_014337955.1 Aspidoscelis marmoratus | reverse complement strand
GACGCGAGGCGGTGCAAGCCCCGCTGGGGCAATGCGAATGCCTCGTCCGGGGCTGTCTTCCACATGTTCCGAAAAGGCCTGTGCGAAAAGGCCTCTTGTTTCTTCCTGAATAACTCCAGTCTCAGGAAGGTCAAATTCAAACTAACATAGGTAGAAGAAGAGATGAGAGGCTTATATTTGGGAACACAAGGAATGATGCAGGTGAAAGGTAAGGACTTGCACAGATACTTGTGGAATCTTTCCCTACCATGGAATATTACAATCACAGTGGAGGAATTAAATGGTCAAAGGGAAGAGGGATATGCATAGTTGTATGTCACACAATTAAGCAAATGTATATTTGGTGGTGGAAAACATTAAGAAACATTACTAGGAATGTCTGCTTGGCAAACACCTACAAAACTTTGTGGTTTATAAGTGATAATCTACTTAAAAGACATCTATGGTGACACCTAAAGTACCTTGACAACTCTGATTCATTAGCAGCAAATCAATAACTCTGCACCTTCCCAAGTTTCTGGAGTACAGCATCACTCTAGTAAATATTATTGGTAAGAAAGACAGTTAGTCAATTCTTCTATGTATGGATGACAAGAAACAATCTTGATTTTGCTGGTATTGGATAAATCCTCAAAAATGTCCACAGCTGCAGATTTCTACTGAAATTGTTGAGTCTCAAATTTGACTGCACAATTCACTTGATTTTATCTCAAATCAATTTAGCCAGTTCTAATATACATCCGTTCATATTTGTCTTAGTTTATATTTGTTTTATAAATAATTAATAGATTATGTTTATCCTATCCTATTCTATTATATTAAATGGTATTTTTAACAGTTTTCTGAGTAAGCTGTCATAGGATCATAGAGTTGAAAGGGACCTCCGGAGTCATTGAGTCCAACCCCCTGCTCAATGCAGGATTAAGTCCAAAGACTTAATACTTGTACAGCTATATAATTTCATTTAATTAATAAATATAATAAATATTTTTAGGACCTGAGAACAGGTCTGTGCTAAGGACAGAAAAAGAAAAAGAAAAGAAAAAAGACTAAGATACAGCCCAAGTAGAATTAGGCCTGGTAAATAGACAAAATTTGTGATATGTTTGATATCAAGCCAGTGGTTCATAAACTGATTCATTGAATCCTCCATTAAATTCTCAGCCTTCCTTGCTGTTCTGCAACATGTGCACACTACCATAATTGCCTCCAGCCTATGCCAGTTGTGTCACAGCCTATTTCCAACATGCTCCCAGCCTCCCCCTTTATTTCCCTGCATGCACAGCTTTCACTGATTGCACCTTTGTCTCCCCCATTGTGTCTGTGCCCCCCTTGCCTTCCATCGTCCAGATGGGCTGGGCTGCTGCCAGTGGCCACACAGTTCTCTAGCTTTCCTGGCCTATGAGTCCTTCCAGAATGGAGGGCCATGATTGTTCTGTCAGGCCAGTGCAGTTCAGCCATGATTGTCCAAGTTAGCCTAATTGTTCATATGCTTAGTTTGTTAGGAAGACCCACTCCAGAAGGCCTAGTAGGCCAGTGAAGCAATCAAGATTGGTCTGTCGAGGAATTGTACAGCTGGTAGCAGTGGCCCAGCTTAGACACCTGAAAAATGGGGTGAAAAAAGGTAAGGAGGTTGTGGCTGTAATTGGGGGAGACCACAAACATAGTGGGCGTAGGGGAATCAAATTGATAAACTTTCTGGTAACAATTTCCGTTGGTTTGATTAAATAATGAAATTAAGCCTTCAAGCTTTGTGAGGATTTGATTGAGTCTCAGATCCCTCAAGCGGCTTGGTTTGTGCTGGCCTGGTTTAAAATAGAACTGATTCAGTACATCCTTAATTATGTTACTTGTTTATTCCTCATGAATCCACATGGGCATGGAGAGCTGAGTCAGCCTCCACAATCAGCCTCAATGTTTGTTTGAAGAGGATACAAGATAGGTCACCTCTCATTGGGGTCACTCATGCCAGCTCAGGGACCAATAGGAAGCCAGTATGCACAGCAAACTTTGTGGATGCTCAGCTCCTGGGGAAAAGCCCAGGTGGCCATGTGAATGCAGCCTTAATGGGACTTTACTTCCCAGAAAACATGCATAAAGTATTTTTTAAATTACTTTTTATTTTATTACTGTGCCATTATCATTTAGATCATACATTTATATCTGTATACATTTTCATTCCTGCTGTGATAGATACATGACACTTTTTTGTCACAGCTTTGGTGCCAATTTACTTATACTGCATAAGTGCCATCAGCAAATTGTATCAGGAAATGAAGATAAAACGTCTTTGGCTTTGTTTACTGCAATGAATTTAAGTGCAACAGGAAATGTATACCTCAATCACTTGTTATCACAGATAAACTCTGAGGTTTGTGTTTTTCAACTAAGCTTTCTAGATGATAAGTAACGTGTATGAAAGTATGAAAGGTCCCAGGCATTTCCTTAAGAGATGGTTTTGCTGAAATCCTCATTTCCCCCACTTTCTTTCTGTAAGTATAGGAATTTTCCTGCACAAGTACAGAAGGAGCACACCATGATAGCCAATGAATCTTGTTAGAATGGGGAACTGAGTGTTATGGCTTGAGAGCATCCTTTATGCTCTGAGTCATGGATTCCTTTAAGTTAGAATAGTTTTTCTATTGCATCAGTTTTAGAGAGCAAAAATGGACTCTGTATCTTTAAGAATATAAAAAGAATTCTGGGAAATTCCTGGGTTCTTATTCTAACTCTGTAGTTAGTTCAGTTTGTGTGGCTTTTGGGAGACAGACTGGGGGGTAGGAGCTATCTCTTTTGAAGAGAAGTTGGTTCACAAGAAGAAGGAAGCTAGAGAAAGAAGCTAGAGAAAGTTGGTGCACAAGAAGAAGAAAGCCAATCTGCAGATAAAGTGAACAGCAAGTATAAAAAGGACTTTCTGATAAGAATTCTGAGTCCTTTGTTTATACTTGTGAAATTGTGGATGAGTAAAGTCTAGAAAAACAGAAACCTTGTGGATATTTCTCTGTTCAGGCTATGTTCCTAAGGGCCAGGAGTTGAAGTTACACATACTAGTTCTTTAATATTGCCCTTGGGACAAAACACTAGAATGCTGTGACTTTACTTTGAGAATAGTCAGAATTTGAGAATAGTTAATTTGAGAAGTAAACAAGGAGGCAGTGGAGTTGTATTCAAAAGGTAAAACATGCTGTGCTCTGAAAAATGTTAGATTTAGACATTTTTCATTTTCACAGACATTTAAATCTGTAGGATATGTTTATTACTTCAGTTGTCATTGTATTGCAGATTTGAATAGTTAATGGGTTTTAAACAACAATGATAATAATTCATGTTGATAATGTCAGAAATAGGGCATTGAAATATTTTATTTTATTTTGCTTTTCAAAGTTTTATTAAATTTGTTCAACAAAGACATTCTACCATTCACATTCATCAATCAATCAAACAAACAAATACCCCGCCACACAGCAGAGGCATAGAAATATTTTAATATTCAAGTAAAAAGAGGAGATTGGAGAGGGCACCAAATTTGCAAATGGAAAAAAAATGGGAGGAGGGTTAGATAGGCAAATTAACCATTCTCTAGGAAGCAGAGAGGGTTATTTGCTTGGAAGCAGGTGGAGAAGGAAAAGAAAAACTAGCACACTGACGGAACCTGTTCTATGACAGGAAAGGAACAATCCTTTACTTCAGGAAGGCTGGGGTGCGTTCCCACCTACAGCAAATCTGGATTACTCCGGTCTCGGTTCTGCTGTGGATTTGAAGTGGAGTCCAGGAACAGCACTGAGTGTGCATCAGACTGTTCCCAAACGGCTCCTGCAAGTGTGCAGAAACATACCAGTGGATGGCACGGCGCAGCAGTTTTTGGACAGGAGCTTCTGCCACTGCCAGCCTGCTCCTCCAATCCTCGGCTGCCTGCGGCCTCCCCTCCCTGCACCCCCATCCAATGCCAACTCCAATGCCCTCCCCACACCCCCTTTCTGAAGCTGCTGCATCCGAGGGGCCCCCACCCCCCCATCCAATGCCACCTCCGATGCCCCCCCCAGCACACCCCACACCCCACTCACTGATCATTTGCTTGTTGTGGCCGCCAGCTCTCCTCCTTCACTCAGCTCACCTAAAATCCAGACTGGATTGGGAAAAGTCCTCATTAATCTCTCCCCACCCCGGATTTCTGCAGAGGTTTCTGCAGGAAAACTGGGGGGAAAGAACTGGCATGGGGACGACCTTTCATGGATTCAGACAACTGGGGAATTTAATGGGATCCCTCAATGCTGAGTCCGAATCCAGTCCGGATTTTATTCTCTTTGGGAACATGGCCTAAAATTGTTAAACTCCACCTAAATGTCCTATTTCTGTTGCAGTTGAAATTGTTGAAAATGGAAGTGTCTTTCAATGTGCTAGGAAAGTGCTATAGCTAGCAGAAAACCATATTCAGGAAAAGCCCTATGCTTTTTTTTGGGGGGGGGGGCACTGAGAAAGACATTTTTGCTACTCCAAGCTTTTCCTTCTTTCTCTTTTCTATGGTTGATTTGTCTATGGATGTCCTGTCTGTCTTACAAGATCAAACAAAAGATTCCATACTCAAAATTTCTCATGTAGTAACCAATGAAAAGAAACAAAATGGGAAAGGCATGACAGCTACTAATGATGGATAAGAAGAATACAGGCTATAATAATCTCAGATTGCAATTTTCTGCAAGTGATGGAAGGGTGCATTATGGAAGTGAGAAAACTAATAGAAGAACGTATATAGCAGTACACTTATAGTGTACAAGGAAAAACAACCAGTCCCACTCACAGATGTTGCATTTTTAAAAGCTTGCCTACACAGGTATTCTTAGATTTCAGTGCTGTCTTTTTCAATATTTCAGGGACTGTCAACATTTTGTGCCATGGGGGCATACAATGAATTTTGAAGATACATAGCCCCTCCTCTAGTTGCTTCTTTTTTACTATTAGACAAACAGACAGATAATATTAACAATAAACCTCAACTGATATTACCTTTAGATGGTGTGGTGGGGGTTGCCTGCCACAATATCAGAGGACTAAGCTAAAGAGGCATTTATTCCAGACATGCTTCTGCTGAAGAGCTAGGCAAAATGTGTCCCAAATCCCTTAAACAGGGTGAGAACGTGAAAAAAAATCACTCCTATAGCAGAATAGAAGCACCTACATCAATAGATGATGATGAAGAAGAAGAAGTTGGCTTTTCTATCCCGTTTTTCTTACCCATTTAAGGGGGCTCAAAGCAGCTGGCAAAGCTTTCCATTTTTCTCCCCACAACAGAACGCTCTGTGAGGCAGGTGGGACTGTGAGAGCAAAGAAGAGAGACGTGAGTAGCCCAAGGCCACCCATATGGCTTCATGGAGGAGTGCGGAATCAAACCCAATATTGTCAAATGACAAACTGCTTTCTTTCAGTGTTAAATATCTCAGAAAATTCACCTTTGGGATAAATAATGTGGAAAGAAAATACTGATGCATTCTCTCGCTCTGAAGGTAGACTGAATTCTTAGGTGTGACCACAACCTTATTCTGGATTATACATGTTTTATTCCAGATTATCCAAATAGTGTGGATCAAGTAAGTGCTGTCTGGATCTACATTTTTTTTTAAAAAAAATTCTGCTCAGTGTCAGTCTGATGATAGGATGCTTTCCTTCTACCCCACACACTCATCTCCTTTATATGTCTTCTAATTGGATGTACTCCCATCAGTATTTTTTTATTTCAGTGCCCCTCTAGTTATAAAGGTGCAGACTTGCACATTTGCAAAGATTAATGGAACAATTTTTAAAAAGGATGATGTGGAGTAAGGAGGAAAAGGGAGGAGTTAAACAACAACCCATGATGAATTCCCACAAGCTCTAGAATTGGACAGAGAGGAAAACTTTCAGGTACCACCCTCAACAGTCCCCTGGCATGATAACACCCTGATATTATAACCAGTTTATCGAACAGGTTTCAGTTCTGGGATAATCTAAATACTAGATAGACCAGGTTGGAAAGGGATGGCTCAGATAAAAAATGGGAAGGGATTGTGGATGTGATTCTGGGAACCAGCCACAGCCTCAGACCATCTTAAACACTGGGTGTGACTACAGTAAAAAAGATATTAAGCACATGAAGGAAGAAAGAGAACATTAACAACTGTCTATACTGAAGATGGTCACTAAGAAGGACATATACACTTCAGAAATATCAACAGAGGAGTAGCAGATATTTGGTCCACGTCATTACAGGAAAACAATAATCTTATTTACTGTACAGTAGCAATGATACAGAGAAACCTGGATGCCAAAGAAGTAGGCTGGAGAGTAAATAAGAAAGTACATCATCAAATTGAAAGATCAGTCTGGAAAATAAAATAACAGATTGAGGTTATATGCCAGTAGACTAAAAGATATGAAAGACAAAAAGTTGAAAACTGGATGCCCTTTGGATTCAAGAAAAATTGGAGATGTTTTAGAAATATTGAAGAAACCAATGGGATACAAAACTCTTACTGCATGATAATAATTAAGAAAATGTGAGTTACACTATGTTACCAAGTTTAAAAAATAAAATGTTAAATTTTGAATAAAAAAAAAACCCTGTTGGGCAAATGTAAGAAATGCAATAGGATTGTAATATGGATTAAAAGACAGAAACTGCATAAACTGAAAGTCACATGGAGCATCTGATAATATTATCAGAATCAGTTGGAAACAGATCAAGAAGGTATAGAACATGACAATACCAGAGAAGGGTGATTTCTGGCTCAAATGCCTCATGAAAGGGTATGAAAGGGCAACCAAGCAAATTAAAGCACATACCAACTAGCTAAATATATCTCATAGCAAAAGACTTTGAAAAAAGGTGCAATAACAAGCATCTACCAGCCAGTAACTTGCCTCAGAAGATAAGGCGAACTAGAAGAAAACAGAATGAACACAAGGTCACCTGCTGGTAGATAAGGACTGTAAGTGAAGGCAATATATACAATATGTTGTTTGGATTATTATCAGTGGCTTTTAATGCCTTACCACATAAATGGATCTTACAATGCTTAGAGATGACAGGAACCAATAACAAGATCAAACTGTTTATTAAGAAGGAAATGAAAGTATGGAAGACTGAGCTGATAGTGAAAAGGGAAGAAGAGGATTTGACTTTTATAAAATGGCCAAGAAGAATACTTTCATCACATCAACAGATCCATGGAGAGAAGAAAGCTCCCAACAGCTGTAGCAGATCTAATATCAAATTGCTCATCTCTGTCCAGGGGAGAAGCTGGCAGTGATGGCTGTACCTCCACTTTGATGCTGCTGCTGCTGCTGCAGCATTCTTCAGCCACAGAGAGGGAAGACATTGGCTGCACCTGCCACTACACACTTCAACTTTGGAGAGGAAAGGCATGTTCTGTCTGCCCAAGACAGAGCTAGATCCAGACTAAGGAGGCTCTTAAGCCAGATCTCCTGTGGATCCATATAATCAGCTCCACAGGAGAACTTATTCTGGATCATGGAATGCTATTCAGATAGGTGCCATATCACACCAGTAAACACCACTATTGTTCCTAGTCTTTGGAAGTTTATGTGTGGGATTGTGAAACTTGTGCAAGCATTGCAGATGTGGGGAGGTGTGGGCCAGATCAGTGCCATCACTGCAGATGGTCTCAGCCCATGCCTCCCACAAGATGGGTCTGGTTAGCCTGGATGTACTGTTTTTAATGTCAGATTTGTATCCAAAAATACTCAGAGTGCCTTCCTTTGCCTTTATCCCTGGGACTCCACATCAGCCAAGTGCAGAATCATAAAACCAACCTCAATCCCTTAAGAACATTTTTTCTGAACTTGCACTATCACTAGTTGTCACAACTTGGGATCGTTTTTATGGATCTGTGCTGACCGAATTTGAAATATGAGGGGGTTCTGATCCTGCAGATTATCTTCCGTAAATTACCCAAAAATGCAGATGAATGAATTTCATCAAAGTGCATGTTAATCAAGGCTTACATTGAGAATGTATATTGCTACATAAAGTGTTCATTCAAATTCATTTCTTGTAGTCATAAAAAAACTAAAAGAAAATAGCATCTGTTTCGACTAGAGATAGGCTGAACATATTTAAATACTTCAATTTGAACCAAACCATCTGCAGGTTTGAGGATCAGTTTGAACTCAACCAGTCAAAGCCTAGTTTGAATTAAGTTGGTTTCTAATACTATTTTGCCATTAAAAAAATAATTAAAAGTGAACTGTGCAATTATACAGTGTGTCTGAATGAACAAATTTTGTCAAGATCACTTCCCCAGGCCTCATTGAGTAGTAGAGGCATTTGGTCTAGTGGTTAGGGAGCTGGACTCTTATCTGGGAATACCAGGTTTGATTCCGCCCTCCCTCATGAAGCCAGCTGGGTGACCTTGGGCTAGTCACAGCTCTCTTCTGAGCTCTCACAGCCTCCCTACCTCACAGGGTGTTCTGCTGTGGGGAGAAGAACAGAAGCTTTGTCAGCCGCTTTGAGTCCCCTTAAATGGGTGAGAAAAGTGGGGTAGAAAAGCCAACTCTTCTTAATCATACTACCAAGCTTTATTTTATAAAACATCCTAAAGAGTGCAGCTTTGTTTGCATCCTTTCCCACCTGGTACACACAGTCCATTTCTTGCCCACATTACAATAACATTGACTTCTTATAACAATCTGGCCATTTTATCAACATACACAGAATTCAAGCACAATACAAGGGAAAGCCAGCTTCTGTAATGAAAACTAGCAGATAAGGCTGGACAAGCTGACAAGCTGTTTGAAAGAGGCCAATTGACACTTGGCCTCTTAGTAGATGCTGGGGTAGCTTCTGGCAAGGAACACCTGCATCTGTAGGAAGTGTTTTCAACCCCCAAATGCCTCCTGCCTTACTAGAAGTAACCCTGGTGATTACTAGCAGTGGTGCGCAAAATTGTGCAACACATGCATTCTAATCCTTACTTTTCCTGGCCAGAGGAGTGACCATTCACACCTCTGCCAGGATCGGGGTTGTCAGGTGCTGCGCAGGGTCAGACTACCCCAAATGTGGAAGATGGCAGTGCCAAGACGTGTTGCTGGCGCCTGGACCCAGGTAAGTTTCCAGGTGTGGGGGGCTTGGTTTGGTGTGTACTAGCAGAGAATGGACTTTTCCCACTAGGGATGTGCACGAGTATTCAAAAATTTGAAAATCTGATTCGAATGCGACAAATATTGACATTTGAATTCAAATCAGATTTAGCGATATTCGAATTTAGACATTCAAATGGATTTTTGGATTTCCGAAAATCCAATACAGTTATTCGAATGATTCAAAGGTATAGATTCATATCTATCACATTTGAATTTGCATGGCAATTATGCGTATTTGTGCTTATAATGAGGATAAAAACAGGATGCATACGGGATAAAATGGGATGCATATGGGATGTGTGCAAATTCATAAAACCGATACGAATGTTGTCGACATTCGCATCTTCAAATATGAATCGGATTTTTAAATTTATGGATTCAAGTAATCCAGATTCAAATTGGATTTTTGGAAATTCAGATTTTTACATTTGAATCAAATTTAACTTGAATTTTCAATTCGACGTGAATTTGAATGCCAAAAATAAATAAATAAATAAATAAATAAATGTGCATACCCCTATGGGAAACTAAGTTTTGATCTGTGCCCTCTATCAGTTATTGTGGCTTACTGCAAGTAGGATTACCCATCGTATTCTGCCTGAGCCATCCAGGAATGGACTTTTCCTGTCCAGCAGATGGGAAGCTAAGTATAGAACTGCCCGAGGTTTAAGTTTGAGCCAAACAGCATTAGATTCCCAACCATTTTTTGTGTGTGTATTTGTGTACAACATGAATTTTGACTATGAAAGTAGAATTGGGGAAGAAAATATTAAAAAGTATTTGAGGACAACAATAAAAACATTTTAAAAGAATAATGTTTCCAACCAAGCATACCACTAATTGACCAGTATTTTATGGTTGCTATTGGCAATGCACAATCTGTGTCTGAAGTCATGAACACAGTGAAATTGTGAACTATCTCTTAATGATGCTCAGGAGGCCAAAGAGCCATTAGCTCTTTAAAATTGTAATGAGAAAGCAAAGCAAATAAAGATCAAAGTGTTTTTCATTAAAAATATTTGATGTGGGAGAGACTCTTTTTGTTGAAAAAGAAAGGTATTTTGCTGTTTCATCTCTAGTCTCATGAACCTATTCCTTTATGGCCACTTCTAGACATTGCCCCAAAATTGCATTCTTTAACAATATTCTGGAGTAGACCTCCTTTGGAATAAGCAGTTGTTGGCCAGACAGCTGGACACTAGTGCAGGCACTCACTTTGTCTGATACTTGTTTCTGTGATTGCATGATGCACACATATGGGTATTTTGACATCACAAAATACTCAGATATGCACAATCACACATGCATGCACAGCCACCCATCTTCAGGTCATACACACACAGAGAAGCTATTTTCAAGATGGCAGCTCTTAGCAGCAGAATTCATACAGGTAAGTGAATATTGCTATAACAAGAAAAAGCAGGTGGAGAGTCCTTTCCCCCACTACAGTGATACCACAGAATATAACCCCTATATCCTGGGGCTATGTTGGGACTACCACCTACACACAGCCCCAGGATACTCCTGGATATTACACTCTGCAAACAGTGCCTAGGTTTCTTTTAGGTGGAGCATGTGAAATACCTCTGAGAATCAGTACCCCAATGGGTACCTCTAGACCTTCCAAAACTGCTCTTTCAGTAGTGGAAATCACTTCAGTAAAGGAGTAGGTTAAGGAGTTCTCAGTCCACCTCTTTGAACGGAGGTGCATTGAAAGTTCTGTCTGGCCAGGGGAGAGAATATAATTTGCTTTACCACATGTTATCTGGTCAGGAGATGGGTCAGATCAAGGCAAGGAGATGCAATTCAAGGCAAATTGCACCTTCAGGAAAGATTTCTCCTGACTGACTTTAAGAGAATGCAGTGCAAATAATGTTGCTCCCTCCCAATAACCTCTTTCAAGCAATTTCAGTCAAAAGAATGAGGGGAAAGGGAAATTTTTTAAAACATAAACAGAATGACATTTCTGCTCTTCTATTTCTTTTCCTCCAGGCTGGGGAGATGGATAGGTTGCCCTTAAAGGCCATTTGCTGGGATTTGAGAGCAGGTGAATGTTTTGCCCTTGTCTTCTGCTTGAGATGCTCATAAGCAATTGGTGGGCCACTGTGTGGGACAGAATGCAGGATTAGATGGGTTGTGCCCTGATCCTGATGTTCTTATAATTTAAATGATAAATTTGATTCTGAAAGTAGGGAGCTCATTATCCCACTTCAACCAGCATGCCTTGCAGGTCTCTGGTGGGGGCTGAGGACCACTGTGTGCTCAGTCTGAAGTGACCCACTACAGTACATAATCAGTCATTACACCACATCTAGTAGTTCTCAGACGCTGGCACTCCAGATATTCCTAAATAACTTCCATCATTCCATTCCCAGCATCCTATGCCTATAACCAGTACAGGAGAGCCAGGAGAGCAGGGCAGCAGGGAAGGGACATACTTCCCACTGAAAACTTCAAAGATCCAAGATAAGCTGCAGAAGGATCAAAGGGAGATTTCTGAGTGGAGTTCACCCCAACTCCCCTCTGCAGTCTTGATCTTCAAAGTGATGTTTGTTATTTACTGGTGGGAACAGAAGAATCTACTATGGGAAAAAAGGGAGGAAAAAAAACCACGTCAGAAGGCAACAGCTTGAGGGATATTGCATGTAATATCCATCTTATGAAGAAGCAATCTGCAGCAATTAAAGGTCTGTTTAATGCAGTAACTTTGCATTAAGAAGGAGGGAAATGAATATAGAACCTATCAACATTATTGATGAGTGATAAAGCATTCAAGTCAAATGTCAGAGTTCTTACCTGGTATTAACAAAGATGAAAGATTAATGGCAACAACTTAGAATCTATAATTTTGAAATGTATGCTGACAGCTGTTTGGCACAATCACATGCAGTTGCCTTCCAGTGTGCTCCTGCACGGAAAGAGCCATTTCTAAGGGTGTTTCCACATTGACTGTGGAAACTGGTTTAACGCCCCCTTAACCACACATAAAGGACACTTACTTTGTGATCCTTCTGCATTGCAGACCTGATCAGAGACGCTTCCCCACATGGCCAGGCAAGAGATGGATTCCTTCCTGCCGCCATGTTTGGAAGGGCGGAAGCAGGACTGCCTGCTTCTGAAGCCCTTCCCTCACACACCAGGCACCGCCAGAAACACACAATGACTGCCAGCTGCATGCTCCAGTCCTGCGGCTCCGGGAGCGGCGGTGGCAGCGTGTGAGCTGGAGGATGCTTGGAACGGGTGCTGGTGCATCTGCACAGCACCCTCTCCAATCTGTCCTCCACAATCCGTCCTCCCTGTGTGGACACGCGGGGGTCCCTCAGATCCTTCACTGTTTGTGATGGATCTGGGGGAGGACGGATCGCCAAAAAGCAGATCTTTTTAGATCCGCTTTTTGGGGGCAAATGCGGAAAGGCCCTAAGTCAGAAATGGCCCCTTCCAGTGCAGATGCTTCATCTGGCAGTGCAATAGAAGGCAAGTACAGGGAACAAGTGAAGATACACCCCTTGAATTGACAGCCAGTGCATTTTTTTTATAGACCAGAAAACCTGTTAGCAATCTTGCTGCTGCAATCTGTAGATACTGAAGCTTTCAAATGGTTTTCAAGAACACCTACAGTAGTCCAGTCTGAAAGTTACCAAAGTACAGAGTACTGTGGCCAAGTTCTCTGTCTCCTGGAAGTGATACAAATTTTATTTATTTATTTATTTATTTACTTACATTTATATCCTGCCCCATACCCGAAGGTCTCTGGGCAGGTTACAACGTTAGAACAACAGATTAAAACAGAATGCACATTAAAAGACGTTAAAAATTCAGTACATATAAAACAATATACCACATGTTTAAAATGATAATGTTTGTACTGGGTGAGGGAACAATTGGGCTCAGTAGTGAATTGGCAGCCAGTGCAATTCTTTTAAAACCGGCTAGATGAATGATCGTGATGAATGATCGTGAGTTCTAAAGATTGGCAATAATGAGTCCAGGTCAGAGTATACTCAAACTATACCTGTAGGCCTTCTAGAATAATGCAATCTTCCCAAGGACAATCTTCATGTGCACTTCATGTGCAAAGCATCCAGCCACCTCCCTCCAATAGCAGCTCCACCAGAGGTGGCAAAGCCACCAGGAAAAGCGCCAGTTTTCCCAACATTTTGGGATCAAGCCATTCTTTACCATAGCATTTAATTCATATGATTTATTGCATAAACAAACAAGCAAACAACTAATTTTAAAAGGGGAGTATGTTTTTGAAAGATCTGCAAAGATAAATATAGAGAATAGAAAATCAAGTAGTTCCAGTTCTCCCTTTTCCCTGTGTATCCTAAAATAAAATATTTTTTAAGAAAAAAAAATCCCATCAAAGGTTATCATTTTTCCAAGGCATGAATTAAAATTTTAACTCCCTCATTACTTTTCTAAATCCCATCCATTTATCATCACATTTCATTTTTTTTGATAAGCACAGCTTAAAAGCATTTCCAAATTAAATGTCAAATAAAAATTGCCTCAGAGACTATTTATTAGTATAGCAAATGGCAAGCGTAAATGCATATCTGAAGTTACACTCCTGCACCGAAAGGTATTAATTTTCTATGGAGGAGCCCAAGTGTTTGTTTCTTTTCATCTCCAACATTCATTTTCCTCTTTTTTTAAAAAAAGAAAGAATACACTGTACAAACAGTTTTCTATTATTCTATTATCTTGACCCTGTGGTGTAGTTTCAGGTTTTAACAGAACATAGTCATACTTTTCTAATATGAAGAGAGGCTTCATTCTCAGATGCAAATGGAAAAGTTTACATTTGAAAGCATCTTTGGAAATTAAAGAAATTGACAGAAAGGCCCAAAACTACAGCTGTTATAATCACAAAAAGCCACTCAAGTTTCCCTAAGTTTCCCTTCCAGCCTCCAAGTCTTTGATGACCATTTCCCAAGCCTCAGATTAAAAGATTTTTCTAAGAGTCCAGGGTGCTGGACTCTTAGCCTTGGGGCATAATGGGTTCCCGGCCACATGGCATCTGTCTTCTCTTCCTGCCTGCCACATGATGTGACATCAGAAGGACTTCTGACCTGCTCAGCTGATGTGGC
>MTQE01001141.1:23073166-23085743 GCA_014337955.1 Aspidoscelis marmoratus | reverse complement strand
TATTAATTGCATATATGAAAACCACTGTACATTTTTCCCTTCCTGATTCATCTGTTCCCTTGTTTTAATGTTGTATTCATTTTCAGCCTCCCTTTTATACAACAAATCTTCATTTTTCAACCAATCTCTTCCATCTCCAAACTCTTTTAGCAGTCCTTTGTGCGGCGAAACCCGCAATGGCATTTTCCTGTAGAGGCTGTTCTTGTAGTTCATCCAAGTTTTATATAAGGCATTTCTCACAAAATGGTTTTTAAAATCTGCATTAACTCTTACTTTTTCATACCACAAATATCCATGCCACCCATATCTTAAACCATCACCCTCTAGTTGTAATAATCTTTGATCATTCAGTCAGAACCATTTAGCAATCCATACCATACAGGATGTTGCATGATATAGCTTAAGATTTGGTAATCCCAGACCTCCTCTTTCTTTAGCATTTTGCATTAATTAATGCAAGATTTCCCTCATTTTTTATGTGCTTTATTAATTGCTGTAATCATCCCTGAGTTCGTAGGGAATGTAAATGTGAATTAATACCTAACAAACAAAATGGGCATTGGATTCTTTGGCCATCCCTAACTTTGCAAGGAAGAAGTCTAATTCTTTTTGCTATAGGCTCAAACTGGTTAAGCTAATTTCCTCTCTCTCTCTCTGATTACAAAAGGCTGTGATAGCTGTTCACTTTGAAACCTGTTTTAAGGATTTTACAGTTGTCAGACTGTTCCAGATTTACTGATTACAAAAGCCAGACTTTGAAATTTTTGAGTCATATAAGGATACTCACTAACAAGCATCTTCTATGAGTAGGAAATTGAGTCTAGCAGTACTTAAAACTTAGATAACGATGATTAGGAGTGAAAATACTGGAAAGCAGAAAATGCTTCCTCTTTCCCTTAGCAACATAAAAAAAGAAGAATATGTATTCAACTTGAAACACTGATGAAGAAAATTTAAAGCAATAAGAAACATGACAGTAATACTGAGAATGCATTAATGACAATTAGAAAAGACAAAGCAAATCATGGTTGATTTTTATTATTAGGATTGCCACCTTAATGTTCATTAATAGGTATCCTCAAGAATATCCTCAAGAGATGTTCAGTTTGAATTGAAATGAACCTTAAGCATTTTGACCCGTTTTGAATCAACCCTCTTGAATCTTCTGCTGTTCAGTTCAAATCTGACCTGTTTTAAGACCCTCAGTGAAACAACGCAGTTCATGTTCAAACGAGTTTGGCACATCTTTAGCTATAACCAGTTGCTCTAGAAATATGAAAATAAGAACTATTTAGGATAAAATTTTAGCTATGAGCCCAGCCCCTCTCCTCTCCCCAACAACAGTCCTGACAATGCATTAATGGAAATGCACATTGTATTATGCAAGTAAGATGGAAATCTTAAGCAACATTAACAGGAACTTGACAGCAGGTTCTTGAGAAAAGTCATTTTATTGGGCATTTAATGGGTTTGATGAAACCATCTTTAAGGCAGGGATTTCACAGAGATTCTGATGCATGCAAATGCAACGAGAGTATTTGCACGAACTCTACAAAAGCTTGCTAAAAACAACAACTGAAAACAGAAAAAATACACCCAATGTGGTAGGATCCTATTCGATACACATATCTGATACAAATGTGTATCTGATACACAACCGAATATGTATCCAATACGTCTCTGACACAAATGCATATGTATCCAATATGTATCTGATATGTATCCTGTAACATTATAAATATCCAAACTATTTGTATAAATAATCTGAAACATTTGTATTCGTACAAAAGTTAATGCACAAATGTTGTAACATTCAATTCGTGTACAAATGACCGAATTCATACAAATAACGAATATTATGAATCCCTAATTAGGATAGTTCTAGTAATCAGTGGACAGAAAGTGTGAAAGAGCAGCTACTCTTTAAACAAGGCTATGTTTTTAAAATTAATTGAAGCTGATTGAATTCCTAGATTCATTAGCAGTCCATAGGATAAGGAACATAATAGCCCCCATTCTGATGGTATGTGTTTGTGTTTGTATGTGAAATGCTAACACCTGTCATCATCCGTTGTCACTGACTTTGCTGGCTGGAGCTGATGGGAGGTAGATTTCAGCCACATATGTGGGTCTACATCTGGACACTCCCCCTTATAGAGCATACACAAAGAGGTGTGGCTAGCTGCCATATGAAAAGAAAACATGATGCCTGTATTGTACATGATATGTGGAAGAGTTAATTGCAGCAGATGCTGAGTGCATTGCAGGCTATATAGGCTGAAGCATCCGCTTCTGTGCAGCTATTAAGGATGCAGAAGCCCTGCCCTCTTCCCTTCAGCAAATCCCTAGAATACAACAATATGTAGGGCTCTTTGGTATTTTAGTGATTGTTTCCATGTGGACGTGACTGCTTTTCAAGTTTTAACTGCTTCTCAGAAACTTCTCACGTTTTCCTTCAAAATGGATATGCATTGAATGAACAAGGGCTTATAATCAAAGCAATTTAGTTCAGTAATCTAAGCTATTCACTGTTTCAGTTATATGAAGTGAAGGTTTATTTCCTGTGCTTTATTGCTGATAAAACTAACTAAGCTGTGTTCATCTAACAATGCTGCTTAGTATTTCTTTAAGGGGGGGAAAAAGGCTAAGGGCTTTCAAAGTAGATTTTTCACAGATAAATCAAATAATTAACATAGCTATATATTTCTATTCTTTTGTTTTCTCTAAAAAGTCTATTTCTTTTACATTCCTTCAGAAGAAGGAAAATCTTACAATTCGCTGTTCTCTAGAATTTACCGTCTTTTTTGTTTAGTTTTACATTGATGCATTTATAGTCATGTCTGAAAGGAAAAAGGACAATTGTTCAAGTCAACTGTGCACATTGGGTACATGGTTCTTGTTAAGATGAAGTCACTTTAAAACTATGTGAACATTTGCAGGATACTTACATTCTTAAAGCACTTCATTTTAACAGTGAGTTTGATAACTGAAATCAGTGAGACATATTTCCCATTCTACTCAATGTTGTTCAATTCCAGAAGCATAAAGCCAAGATTGCTGCAACCACTGAACTCATTGTCTACTCTCCCTTCTTATTTCTTCCTCAATTGAGACTTCAGGCAAAATTAAGAAATTTCTGCAGATGTCAGTTGCAGGCATTTAAATACTTATAAGATGGGATTGTAAAGTTATGGAATTTGTTTTAAATATCTAATTATATTCCATTTCAGCCCTAAATGTATTTAATTGACGGTGAAAAGACCAAAATGCTATCATGCAGAACTGGATCTCAAGACAGTAAAGCAGCCTGATAAAATGTGTCGCAGTTCTAATGACTCAAACTAACAAGCAGTAGCCGTGTTCTTCAGATGACGTCTTTGTTTTAATTGTTATGCTTCTCCATCTATCTAGTTTTTTAAAAAACCAGGCAGACACTTCCTAATAAAAGCATGAAATCCACAGTAAAAATATTAATGAGCTGAAACAAAGAGATATTTGATTGAAAGCAGCATCAATACAATCTCAGAAGACAGTGTAATCAGAAAACATTTTGAAAGAATGTATGTCATTCATCCCTTAGAGTATTGTTTCATTCTGAAAAAAAAACCACACACCTAATTTAGCTTGTACATAAAACACCAGAGTAACATGAAATAGGGCTGAGCTGCTTGGAATTTCCTGATTGCCTTTACCTTTTTTTCCCCCAAAAGGAAAAAAAGAAAAGAAAAAAGAAAGAAACATTTGTAGGGTAGTAAAAGAGACACGTGATCACCATTATATGGGAACTTTGGCTTTGATCAGATATAATAGAAAGGCCATCTCTGGGGTTAGTTTAAGGGAGAGACAGGATTAAGGTACAAGCCCCTGATTGTGCACCAGGTTGAAATCCATCACTCTAAGGGGACTCAGTGTTGGGTCAAATTGGGTGAGAAGGTATGAAGGCTCTTGAAGCCAATCCCAGCATGGAAATGACTGCTATTCCTTGCCCACCCAATAAGGACCATAGAAACTCAGGCCAACGGTGGCTAATGAGTAACAAACATGGAAGGTGAAGATGAGGAAGAGAAGCAAGATAGGTTTTTTAGCTGCTTATTTTTTGGATTGTTTGATGTACTTTTTTTCTGCATCCACAGGGTGATCATCTGTTGCTCTTAACTGCATAAGGATGTTCAGTTTATGACCAGGAAAACAAAATGTTTGCAGAGATGAAGGTTGGGTGTCCACTAACCAGTTGGGCCTGGCTTCTGCCCAGATGCCTAGGCAGAGTCATTGTGATTGATGCCCCAAAGGACATTCCAGCACCTTGGATATCAATTGTACTTGCAAATGGGGTGGTAGACTCATCACAAGGCTCCTGTTGCACCAGCACGTGGAAATGCAGCTGTGAAAACAAGTTTTGTGGGCACTTCCAAAGGTAAGCAGAGACCAACATTTGCTTTACTTGTCTCTTTTGTTGATGCTTTTAGAACCTGTTTTCATGAAATTCTAATTTAAGGAAGAATAATCACAAGTTTCTTTCCTTCTCTCTTTCTTTTATTATAATTATAAACTAAAGTTTCATCTGTGGGGTATATGTTCTGATACAGATGCTATGACATAGCAAGGTACGCAAGGCAAATATAATTTTGGTTGGTTGGGCTTTTAGCTATCACGGATGCAAGGTATCCTCAATAAATAGAATGCCTTTTGCCAGTTTTGTTGGGCTTGGAAAATAAATGTCAGGCCTGGTTTCTTCCTGTTCTTCTTAAAAGAAGAGAAAAAACAGATCCTAACCTTATCAAGGAGACTAAACTTAGTTCAGAAGGTATTTTAACTGTTAAAGGAGGCATCTGTGAAATGGCTAACTTATGAAACAAGGAAATGGAGAAAGAAAAAAACCAAATGTTTAGTCATGTGGCCTTCTTCTTGCTTCTTCTCCACCAACATACTAGGAAAGAAGAGGACAAAAAAAAATGGTTTTTACTTGCCTAATGGTATCCTAAAATTTCACTAGCAAAATGTTGATATCCTAAAACTCTTGGTTAGTTTAAACCAATCTTAGTCAATGTTGTGTCTTCCAGATGTTGTGAGTGACAAGCCACTATCTGTTATGCTGTCTGAAGCCCTTTCCACATGACCCATAAGAAGCAATTACATTGTGGTACTATAGTTAGGCCCAATAGCCTAACACTCAAGCCAAAAAATATATGGGAACTACTTACAAATACAGTTATGGAGGCTCAATTAGAATGCATACCTAAAAAGTGTGTGTGAGGGGGGCACAATTCCAAGACTAAAAGAACACGAGTGTGGCTTACAAGTGCAGTATGGGAAGTCATTAAAAATAAAGGGGGAAATTAAGAAAATTGAAAGCTTGCTCTAATGGACAAGAAGAAACATAAATTCTGGCAGAATATAACATAAGAACATAAGAGGAGCATTGCTGGATTGGGCCACAGCCCATCTAGTCTCACAGAGTGGCCCACCAATTGCTTCTGGGCATCTCAAGCAGAAGACAAGGGTAAGAACTTCACCTGCTCTTAATTCCCTGCAAACAGTCTTTAGACACATCCTGCCTGTCTCTCCAACCTGGTGGTAATACATTCCATAGAACAATGATTCTCTGAGTGAAAAAAAAAATATTTGTCTGTCCTAACTCTCCTACCCTTCCGTTTCATAGAATGCTCCTGGTCCTTGTGATGTCTAGTAGAGAAAATAAGGGTTATGTTCAATTGTTTTCCTGGTTCTATTCCTACCTCTGATGTACATAAAGAAGTGACAGACCAGGAAAGGTCTCTGGGCATTCCGACAATCACCTTAAAGAAGTTGCCAATCCAGTGTGCAGCAGCATTAAAGAAAACAAATTCAGTGCTAGGGGTAATTAGGATGGGAACAGAAAATAAAGATGGGTGAAAAATGTTCATCACCTTTGCAATTCATATGAATTGCGAATGTTTGAACGTTTGCATCTCTATATTGAATACTGGCTATGTTCAAAGACTGACCTCCACATACAAAGCTGCCCAGTCACTTTCAGATCAGATTCAGATCAGATTCAGAAGTGTGACTGGTAGCTGCAGGGATCTGAAGGAGACTTCTGAGCAAATTCTAAGCCTAAAGTGGCTCCATTCACACAATTTTTTTATTTGAATCTGTACATACGAATGTCGACATTTGTATGTGCATGTATGCATCTTCCCCACATCCCGTATGCAACCTGTTTTTGTCCAATACAGATCTGTACAAATGCATACAGATGTGGGAAACATGTGGATCTTCAAGTATGCATTGTGTAAGAACCCATACACATACAAATGTCTGGATAATTCAAATGAATAAATCCAAAATTCAAAATTCAGTTTGAATATTTACATTCGAATTTTGGAACGTTCAATTCAATTTGAGTTTGAATGTCAAAATTTGGCACATTCAATCAGATTTTGAATGCCTAGTATGAATATTCATGCACATCCCTACTTTGTATAGCTTTAAGAAGGGTTGACAAATTCACAAAGGACACACTTAGCAATGGCTACTAGAACTTATGCTTAGATACTCTCTCCAGGTTGGAGAGGCAGACAGGATGCCTCTAGTAGAATTGAACCCTAGGCAGTGCCTCTGCGTAGGATGGACAGGGAGAAAGCCTCTAAAGGCCATTTTGCAGGGATTCAGGAGCAGGTAAAGGTTTTCCCTTTGCTTCTGCTTGAGATACCACTGTGGGAGACAGGAGGCTGGACCAGATAGGCTGTGGCCTATGCAGCAGGGCTCCTCTTATGTTCTTAACTGCTTTATAATCTATCTCTATGCACCACAATGTCTGCTTAGCAGTGATATCAACTATAAAACTTTGCTTTTGACACTTTTCAGCTCTTTACCACTGAAACACAGTTTTGATGAACCGTGTTTAGTGAATATTAATGAAGTAAATTATCTCTGAACTCTTTCAGCTGTGTTAAAACTACAGGAACCAACATGCCTCATTAGACTCCCATCGTGCAGAAACATTAAAGTGGTTTTTCTTTTAATTTTAATTAAAAACAATTGGAAAGATTTCTTATTATTTTTAAAAGTGGATTTGTTTATGACTTACGTAGTTTGAAGTTAAATGAAAAAAAAAAGTTGATTCAAGATATTTCTGTGATGGATCCTATCTAGGACCAAGGTGCAAACACCGGCTTTTGCAATTTCTCTGTTTTTCCTTTATGGGTAGAAATGTTAGCAGAAGATTTCTCCCAGCCACATCCTCCACCCCTTAGGCTGCATCCAGATGGGATCTAAATCACAGGATTATTAGGAAACTATATTGGGTTTGTCACATTATCATATTTACTAAGAAATACATGGCATGGAAATATGAGGGATACTGGTATAGTTACAATTGACTTGTTTAGAGTTAGACAAAATCCAGGCTTGACCATCTGGGTCTTGGAAGAGGAGTCAGGGTTGATCAGACTCCCACCATATTTGAAATCTGAAGCCAACCCCCATGAAGTTTTGTTACAGGATGTGGCCTGGATACATGTTTTAAGAGGGGAAATTAGCCCAGTCCAGCCATGAACCAAGCTGGGAATGATACTGCATCCTGATTTTAAAAACAATAAATTGCCACATGCTTCTGGTAAAATCAAGTGAGCGGCAAGTCAGATAAACCTCAGAGACAATTTCTTCCAAATAAAGAATACTTTTATTAAGAAACAACAGCAAAAATAGAAAAATGGCAAATTTTGGTGAGCACTCTGCAGGGCACTATCCAATATAAATGGCACGGAATCCCAAGAATGAAAAAGGCACATTTTTGACCAAATAAGGAGTGTTGGCTTGGCATAGGAAAAGTAACAATGAAAGGCAATTGTTCAAACTTTGACAATTAAGAGTGAAAGGCTGGAAAAGTAAAAGGATCTTTTCTAACAAAACCCTAAACTAACAACCAGTCAGGAGCAACAGGTTTTCTCCTTTGCCAACATGAAGAGGACTAGGGATAGATGCTTCAGTAGATGGCAGAACCAGATTGGAGAAACCTTTTTCTTGAAGCCACAGAGAAAAGATTTTGCACTAAAACTGAACTTTGTTACTGTGTTAGATTGAATGATTTAAAGAGCAGGGAAACAAGCTATCTGTAGGCAGAGACAGAATATAGCAAAAGTTCCTTAAGCAAAAAGAACAGCACATGGCTTGAGCAAGGCAAGGTGCAGAAACAACAGGAACAGGAAGGCTTCTTGGTGATGAATATGTGGCAAGCAGGAACTGAAGATCAGAGACATAATTGAAGTGGGGGGGGTTCACTAATAGGAAAGAACTGTAGCATTGACAGGGTAAACCTTTTGAAGTGATGGATGACCATACCTGGCTGCCCCTGGTTACTATGTTTATACATTTACTAACCTGTTAATCAGAAAATCTGTTCCTAAAGTCCAACCCAGGGGGAGGAGATAAAAGACCAATGAGAAACCTGTGTGGTAGTTTCAAACATAGAAAGACACAACCCAGAAGATGGAGGGAGGGTGAAAGTTCCATTCAAGTGAATGGAAAAAGGAGGGGCTAGGTCAGTAGCAGGAAGTCAACTAAAGGTGTATGTTACTTGAGGGGATACTGGTAAAATCATGGTCTGAACTGATAACTTTACTTTGCTGAAAACAACAACCCAATTAAGTATTACAACAGGTGTGAAAAATTTGCTTAAATCCACTCAGCATTCCTGAAAGGATATCTCCAAATATTAAATGTAAATAAAAGAATGGTTCTGTTGCAAATAGGTTCTTTTCTTCTACTTCATGTTGGAATAGGAATCTCTAGACAGAAATCAAAATTGTCTGAAGGGATTATCCTTCTGCTTCGGCAAGTGTTTACATATGCAAACGGGATCAGCTGGCTTGTTTCCTGAGAGCAGCTTGTTGTTGTAACATTGAAGAGCAAAGACTTGACTCTTTAAAAGCACACCTTAAGAGTGTATTTTTATTAAAAGTATATTTTGTATCTAATATGACCTAGTACAAAATCTGATAATAATTCTGTACGTCCAGCCTATAGCTAATAATAGGATGCCAAGCATAACTTTCATACATATTCCAAAGGTGTCAGAATTTTCCTTAAGCTTGGCACAGCACTCAGAATGAGGGATTTGGAAAACACATGGCTACATTTCAAAAGCATCTTTTGTCCTACAAAGGAAAAAAAATCCAAGCAGTTGTGACCTGTTTACTGGAGAACAGAGGTACAGGGAAAACAAAGATATAATCATTAACCAAAGATTGTTGGCTTGAAAGAATTCGTTTGCTGTCTATAAAAGGTGTGACTTTTAAGGTAATTGCATGAAGCAAACATTTGGGTACCATAAAATTGCCTTCTCTTTATTTTGAAATTTTAACTGTGCTGAACTTTGGAATCAGAAATTACAAGAAGTAACGTTAATTAAAAATGAATATTTCCCTTATGGTTTATAATCAGGGATGCTGGAGGATTCTGAAAAGCAGGATTTTTAGATTTAATGTGTTACCATTTGGGTACATGTTTTTTTCTGCAAAGGCAACATCATTGTCCTACCTTTTTTGTTTGTTTTTGTTAAAAAAAAGTTATCAGAGAAGCTTGGTAAACTCTAATTACTTTTAATTATATATGGTCATGTGGAAATGGGTTTTGGGGTTTCCATGGGAATATACTGGGTTTGTGTTACACACACCTATTTAGGAGGGTCTAGCTTCTAAAAAGTTTCTTTGAGTGCCTCCAGACAGGACGAAAGCTGTGAGTTCACAGCTGCTTCCTGTCAGACATAACAAGAAGTTCAGCTGCTTCCTGTTGGTCTGACAGCAAGCTTTGATCACCCACAGTATCCCCACGGCATCCCCGGAATCTCTGAATTTAATGTGAGGGGGGAGGAGTTGTGTGGAATATTGTGAGTGATCAAAGCAGCAAAGGGGTTTTGGGGGGAATTATTTTTCTAATATTTCCCAGAGCTTTTCTTTTAACAACATGTAAATAAACATAGCTCCAGGATACAGGGGTGAAATCCTGGCATATTACTTTTCCCAACCTGGATTTTTACCAAAATAGCAATATGACTTACCTTGTCTGGGTACTTGCTCCTATAATGCTCATCCTGGAAATGCCCATTGTGCATGTGTGGGGGTGAAACCAGGCCACAAATGTTCAGAGGCTTGTGCTTGTATACTTCTGGGTATTTTGTGACATTTAAATACCTAGAAATACCCACCACACTATTATAGCACCAAACTAGGTAAGAGCCTGAGCTTGCCATGCCATTCTACCCTACTGTCTGGCAGGATCGGTGAGAGGTAATTACAGGATCGAAACAAGATTGGGGGGCTTCCCATCCTGATGCTAGTGTAGACCTCAACAGGACCCACACAGGGTCTGCTGGAGTCTGCAACATCATGCAAAGGGCAGGTTCCTATTCTGGGATATAAATCCTGACTATAGCCTAGTGCAAAAAGGGCCCAAGTCTCATGATTCTTGGAGATTTTTGTCCCTGACCATTACTGCTTCCAGTATTCACCAGCCCCTTTTTCTTGTTGACTTTCCTCCCAAAGCTCTGTAGTTTTTGTTCTTGAATTGCTTTCTGTCTTGAAGTTGCACAGATTATTTGTCCCTCCCCCCTCCCCTAATTAAAAGCACAGGTTTGTCAAAAGAAGGAAGAGAGAGCTGGTAAATGTGTCACCCAGTGGTAATACATGCAAGTCAGGTGCCCTTGTCATCATAGGCATGGGGACAATTCAGCTGAAGCAGAAGGACATTATCGTCTCATCTGTTACATTGGGAGATGTGCAAGTGCTTACCTCTCAACACTGTTGTCAGTGGGACCTAAAGGTGCTTCATGTTCTTTATTTGTTTGTCTATTTCAGCACTTCAGTGAATATGTAAATATGTGAAATCCATAATTGTATGTCGCAGGTATATGTCTGTTTCATTGATCGTTACTTTCTTTGTGGCAAAATTCCTGATAAATTCACTTGCTTTCTAAACTGTGGTGTTTTTATTTTTTCCCCCAGGTTTTGTAGGAACCTCTCAAGGCAGTATTAGAAAGTGAAGCAGCTGGGTAAATCATAATGAGATTGCTTGAAACATTCTCATTTAATGAGACAGGTGTGAGCCTAAAGGGCAAACACATGGATAGTCATGAGTTTTCCATGAAAGGCGTCTGCAGAGACCTCCTTGAAAGAGAACAAAATCCTCATGACAGATTTGGGAGACAAGCATTGCTGTTACCAAAAGGAACAATGTCATTGCTTCCACTAGCATGTATTTTTCTTTTCTGCTTTTGGTGGCAGAACTAATTTCTAGCTGCCTTTGTGTTTGAATATTTGTAGGTATCACTTTGTCAGGATGGACAAATGGGCTGAATTGATCTATTTTCTATTCTCACTGTATAAAAATAACATAAAATAAGTCTGGTGGACTACTAGTAAGCACTTCTTTGTATGCAACAGAGTAAAAATCTGTTTTGTTTTTTAACAGCACAAAGATAAGGTTGCCATGTTGTTTGCTATAATTGGGATTGCTGTGTATATTGTGAGCCAAAGAGTCTTCTACAGTAAATGCAGAACTGGCCAATAGCCACTGCTAGCAGATGCTTCTCTGAATAATTAACTAATCCAGGAGGAATAATCCTTGGAAAACAAGGATGGATGGATACATACGTAGAAATAGACAGACAGACAGACATAAAACAACTACATATTTATATGTATTAGATAAATGCCAATTCATAAATTATAGAGTTTTCAGGTATGTAGACACAGAATGTTATATGTCTAGAAGAAAGCTTTATTTCAATCCTGCAAACAATGAGACACAATTCATTAAATATGTTAGGTCTTTAACAGATGTTTATCTAACCTTTTCAAAGGTTCCAGTAATGGCAAATTACCTTGTCTTTTTTACTTCTTCCATTAGGCTAAATATACTTCAGAGACACAAAGATGTATTTTCTTAGGCCAGGTTCCTCTGCCAATATGAATCAGTCAATCAGATACTTTTTTTCCCTGGCAGATTGGATGGCATATTCAAAGTAGGTCTTTATCTTTCATGTTAGGCACTGTGTTTACTGCCAACAACTTACTCAATTTATGTATATTGAGATATTAAGGATCCAAACTTTTATAAACATGAATTCAAAGTGTGAACCTCCCCTTATAGACAGTATTAAAGAGTGTGAGTGCACCCATCTATAATGTGCAGTTAATTTAGTTTTTTAAAGTATACATATATATATAATATAAAATATTTGTTACTGTGCTATCTGTGCTATGTTGCAGGTTGGCTATGAAAACTCAGGGCCTTTCTGCACTGGACCTTCTCCTGGATTATATCCCAGAATAGGGACATGTCATCTGCAGGCTGCTGTAGGCCCTGGGTGCGACCTACTATAGTCTGCTCTAGCATGCTGATGACAGGTTCCTATCCTGGTCCAGTGCAGAAAGAGACCTAGTTTATAATAACACATTTAGTAAGTAATATCACAATGCATGTTAGTCACAAGAATACAGAAATTAATGTAGCCAAAGGTGTTTTTTCAAGCAAATAGCAAAATAAAATATGAGGAGAGCTTTAAACTAAAACAAAAGGGGAAGGGTAACAAAAAGTC
>MTQE01001141.1:23054512-23069661 GCA_014337955.1 Aspidoscelis marmoratus | reverse complement strand
GGGGGGGGACTTTGCCCATGAAAATCAGATTGCTGACTTCATGCATTTATATTTTTATCTGCTTCTGTCTGGTTTTGCTGATGCCCTGGTAAATCCATGCTTGTGTGCTGCACTGAACAACAAGAACAATGAAATCATATATAAATATTTACCACATGTTTTCCTTAAATAATTCTGGGAACAAATCACATACGAATTTATTTTTTATGCAAAGTTATGGGTTTAATGCATTGTTCTATATTAAAATACCACATATTTTTAAATCTTGGAAAACATGAGGAATACCATTAATTTGTCTTCAAGACACACATTCCAGAAACTTATTTCTTTTAATTTCCCTTGTGCAAAACATATTCATAATGCTCTCTACCACAGCAATGTCACCCCTCTTCAAGATCACAAACTGTTAAGCCCTGGAGTAGAATGGTAGCATAAAATTAGTGCTGCTGCCTGTGTAGTCACAGGATGGGGAATATAATTCATTGTCCACAGGTCCCAGTGAGCACTTTATTAAGCTGCCCTCCGAGACTCCTTAATGGGGTTAATTATTTAGCTACTTTAATTTACAATAGATCTGCCATTTGCTTGTGGCAATTCTAATCTGAAACATCTATAGAAGAGCAAACTGGAGGAAATGGTGCAAAGTGCTCATGTGATCAGGAAGGAAAGACTTTTACCTCAAGCCTCCTGTTAGTAACTGTGAGAAGAAGAGGGAGAATACTAATTATTTATAGAGCCAGGCTTGAAAGGGTATCCTAGAACTGATTTAATAATTACAGTTAGAAGTGAAATACAAATTCAGATTGATTTCCTCTATTTTGTTGGCTGTCATCAGAGCTTTGAAATCAGCAGAGTAGTAATCACAGGGACATGCACTAACTGATGCCAAATGAAAATAAAACTCAGGCTTGCAGGGATAACCTGGTTCAGATGTGGGAAGAGGTGGGCAGCTACAGTCAGTAACTGATTGTTGATAAATGGAAATCATTACAAAGGACTGGGCTGAAATGCCAACCATGAAATGGATGTTAGCCCTTTTTTTTCACCTCTCCTCTTCCTCTGGTTTTCGTTAATTCAGTGGGATCACCAAGTAACAAAAATCAATTGCTGTGCCAGGAAATAAATAAAGCATCATTATCTAGCTCAAGGGTGGAAACCTAAGCTTTTTCTGAAAAGCTGAAAAACTGGCCATCATGTTTAGGTGATTTGATTCTTTTTCTTCAGAACTGCTCTCTTGGTAGGTTTCTCATGTCAGCTGAAACTCAATAACTAGCCAGACACACATTTGTGAAATATACTAGTGGTAATTTGCCTTTCCAAGGCTGCGTTCCCAAGCAACTTATTTGCCTCTCTAGTTTTCCTCTACTCCCCCTCTATTCCAGCGGACTTTAAAAGTGCTGGAATAAGCATCCCCATGAGGTTCAGTAAAACACGCATTTTAAATGCTTCTACCATCCCCAAGGAAACGTGTTTTGTTTGCCCACATCTTTTTCTCCCCGCCCCCTCTCTGCTTGATAGGGTGCCAGGGAGACAACCCCTGACAAATCCAAAAGAAAAATAGCCATATTTACAAGTTCTCTGTTTGTCTCCCCTGCCTTCAAAACCCACCAGAGCCATTTATCACTTTGGGATCCAGAGTTTGCTTCCAAAGATAGTGATTTCACTGTAAAAATCCACCCCGTACAACAGCCGTTACACTGTAGCAATCCACCCACTTCACACCTGATAACAATGTTGCAATTCTCCACAATTCTGGCTCTTTAAAAGTTCTGACCTTTAGAAAGGGAAAGGAAGGGAAGGTGCTGCTGTTCTGGGAGATGTGTGAATGTTTAAGGCTGTGTGTGCAGGCGGCAGCAGCAGAGCCAGGGTGCTTTTTTCAGAGATCTTGGCCACCAATCCCCACCCCTTTTGCCACGGAGCTTCTCCATGCACAATGTTGCTAGGAATACCCATGGCTTCCAAAAAGTGCTCTGGTAGTCTTGTTTAAAGGGCACTTTTTTTCCCGTGCATTTTCCTCCTTTTGTGCCGCTGGAAGCTCGGAGAAAAGCCGTGCATGGGGGTGCTCAGAGGCAAAAGAAGATTTTTAACAAGCTTTTAATTGCTTGGGAACGCAGCCCAAGTTGCTGAATGCAGCATGTGTGGATCTTTTTCTATCCCCATTTAATAGGGGGAGAGGCAATGTTGTATCATGCACTTGGTTGCTTAGTGTTGTCATTCTTACTATTATTACTACTATTATTCTTACTAACTGGTTCCAGTCCACTTCCTAACAACATAAGAACATATATAATGTCTTGATTAACCAGATCTGTGGCCTATCTGGTCCAAAAGCCTGTTGTTATGGAGTCACCCAGTTTGCCCTACTCACAAATCTCAGAGCAGCTGAGGCACACAGCTTTTTATGTATGCCCCCCTGATGTTAGTCACCCATTAGACCTATGGATTTAATTCTTGAATAGGTATAAACAGAACATAATGGCAAACTGTACCTGTTGCCTTAGGTTTTCTCACTTGATTTGTCTCCCTTTATGCCACACCTGAATAGGGCCCTTCAGCACATTGCAGTGGACTGGACTATGGTCCACTTCTGGCCATTTTCATCTGTACCTTAGAGTGTACCAGAGTGGCCCAGCTGCCCTCTAGCATGCTCTGTCCATACAGAATAGAGCTTAGATGGCACCAGGATGCCCCAAATGGTGTCCTGTCCAGTCTACCAATAGACTTCTTTTTTGAGCCCTACTGACATACTAGGTGATGGTAAACAAGATTACAGGGGTGTGCTGATGGCACACTTCTATGACACTGTATACCATTTTGCCAGTGCAACAAGGTGCAGTGCTGAGAAGAAGCCTCCAGCAGTTCCAAAGTTCAGGAACTTTTCTTTCTGGCCTTCAGAGGCACTCCATACTGCCTCAAAAGGCGGTGAAAGTTTCAGGGCCTGATTAGGGCTGGTGCAGAACAGACCATTCCAATGCAGATAGCCTTTTTTCTGCTCCAGAAGCAGTCTGTCCAGATTAGATATGGAAGTGCTGAAGTCTGGATGAGTACAAGACAGCTTGGGATGGCTGTAGTCCTCTTCAAACAGATTTATAGCAAATTGGGAATGGGTTCTGGACTGGGATAACATTAGTCCTGTGTGGGCAAAGAATAATGGGGAGCTGCTTGTTTCAGGATAACAAACAAGTGTGGAAAAGGCCTTAGACAACTTCTGTACATTGTGTTGTGCTGTGTCTCATGGAGACCACCTCTGGCTGTTTAGGTCAGGAATGGGGTGAGAAACAAGCTTCAAACATTTATGAAAGGTAAGAACAAAGTTCCAGTCAGATGCACAAATAAGGCTGACCAAAAACATTTTCTCTTATGTCTATCTCAGGTTCTGGAGATGAAGCATGTATAGCAATTTTCTTAGGGCAAGCATAACAAAAAGAAGGCAGGATTGTAGGATTTTGGTTCATAATCAGCTTCAATGTCTGCAAGACATCACATAAGAATGATTTTTCGTTTAGCTTGACCCTTACTTTAGGGAAAACAAATCATTAAATGTTCTTGTTACTATAATCAAATGATAGATTTGGGTGCTCCTAGTATACTTCTAGGGGTCAGTGGACAATTTTTTTCATCCACCCTAACAGCCTCCCTAAGTCCAGGGCAACTATCGGAAGATGACCTATGCTCTCATTTACCTCCCCCAGTCCATTTAGACAGAAGTGACAGGGATTAATTATTGGAAGTGATTTCCATTTGGGCTGGTTTTCCATCAGATAGAAAATGGCTGACCACAGAAGCCATTTCAAGTCCAATGGATAAACAGTAAAGACAGAAGTTTTTCAGCTATGTTAATGTGATCTACAGTTGTGAGATTTCAGAGACTGAGAGGTGTTGCTATGTAAACACCTTTTGCCACTAGAACAGGACTGGAGCTTCCTACCTTTGGGCATCATTTTGGTGTCTATCTGGATGGAGGTTATGTTCTGAACAAGCCTTGCTGCAGTTATTCTTTATTTATTTAGCATATAGCATTCTTCTTCCCTTGACTATTTCCATGCAAGGATGGTTAAGCTGAGGAGATTAGTCTAGCTGATGGTTACTAGCTGGAGTGGGCAAGCTGTCACCAGGAATGTGGCACTCCCTCAGCAGAGCAGCTTCCAGGAGAGCGCTCCCAGAAAACTCTCTGGCTATCTGAGCTTTAAGCTTGGAGCAGTCCCCAGTCTGAAAACCATACTAAGAGTCCCCTAGTGTGACAGGAATTTAAAATGGTCTCCTGGGTGTTCCCAGCCAAGCAGTGCCTGGAGTCAAATGACATTTTGCATATGAATCCCATGCAAAGCTTCATATGAATGCATCAAAACATTCTATTTCAATTCAAATGTCAATCTTCGAATGTGCCAACATTTGATTCAATGTCTGAATTCAGCCAAATTCATACAAATTTCATATGTTACGAATATTCGTGCACATCCCTAATTTACAGTGCACTGCAAAGATCCCCAGCCTTTGAAATTAAGGTTAGACTGGCAGCTGTGCCAAAATTGCTTAAGCCAGGAAACAAGTTCCACATTCCACACTGATGTGTGCAATACAGAATAGGAATCGACTCCAAATATCCCTAGTCTGAAATTCTATGTACTACACTGAGGGAGAGGTATACAGCAGCAGATATCTGGAGGCTCTGCTCCCAGAGCAGCTAATACTACATCCAGCTAGTGTTTTTGTTTTTAAAAAAAATATGGAATGCTTCACAAATTTGCATGTCATCATTGTGCAAGGGCCATGCTAATCTTCTCTTATCATTCAATTTTAGTATATGTGCTGCCGAAACACTAGTTGCAGAGGATAATGGAAAACTAATTTTTTTCTAAAAAAATTTTTGACAACACAACACACATACAATAATCTCCAACAATATTTTTCTTGCTTTTCTCGTTGTTCTTGTTGTTATTCTTGTGATTTCCTCGTCTGCCCAACACCCTCTCTTCTCTCCCTTCTTCATCTGCCCCTTATATTTTCTAGCTGTTAACCAGCTGACTCCTCCTTTCCCTCAGAACACATCTTATTTTTACAGCATGTTTTTGAGAGACTATACCTCCTTTCAAATCTTATCTATGCTTCTGTCTATTACATTAACATCAATGTTAAGATAAAGAAAAAAGAAAAAATACAAAACAATAATATTATTAATAAAAAATATCCATTTCTACTTATATAATCTTATAATGTTGCCGTTTACTACGCTATTCTCTACCAAACATCACCAGTTATATTTCTTTCATTCCCCTTTACTCTATTGATAAACTTATACATTCAAAATATTAATACTTTTTCTCTTGACCAGTTATATATTTTAAATTTATCATTTCTTCTCTTAATATATTGCAACCTTATAATTTCCAGTTTCCATCATACGTACATTTCACAGTCAAAAAGTTCATCTTTATTTCATTCAATTATTTTTATTTAAAGGCAGTTACCTATCAAACTACCCATTATTATTTATGATATTTTCTAAGCTCCAGCTACCCTTGATTAATAATCTCAATCCTATACTTCCTGTTAATTAACTAGCCTGTCATAGTTTCATCATACAGCTTCAAAAAAAAAATTATTTACTTTTGGTAATGGATTTATAAGCTCATAACAATTTCAAGCCTGCTAAAATTCAATCCTGCTTCATGACTTTAAATGTCTAAATGTTCCAATGTCTATGTAATAGCTCCTGTAAAAATCCTGCTCTCCTCCCCTATGGGAGGGGGGTGCTTGTCCAAATTCTTCCATTCCAAGCTTCCCTTCCTCTGTTCTGAAATGGTCTTTGTAAAATTCCAGCTTTTCTTGTCAGGCCATCCAGCTGACTCCTCCTCCCTTCCGGCTTTTCCTTCTTAGTCTGAACTTGCAAAAGTTTGCATTCCTGGAAATTTCATAGAACTATGGCTTTTCTTAGCATTATATTTTTTCTGCTTGCGAGCTTGCCTCTTTCCCATGATATGAATAAGTGCAGAGCTTTTCTTGGTATTTTTCTTTAGCTGCTGGAGTTTTTGCTGTTGGTTTTGCTCCCATCTGCTTTGCTCAGATTCCCTTGGATTCCCTTTAAACATTCAGATGCAATAATCAATTTCCTTTTCCAAATTGAGCAGATATTGAATTATTCTGGTTTTTTGCTGCATTTTTTCCATCTTAAAGAGGGTTCTTTGCTGCCTCCTTGTGGTTTCCTTGAGTAGATGTTTATTGTCAGTCTGTATTTTCTAGTCTATAAAACTCTAGTCTTTTCCTGTTTCTCCAATAACTCCCTCCAATAAGGTTTGTTTTAAAATATATTTTTTTTCTTAACTTGCCCAGTCCTTATTGGAAGCTTTCCCAAAAAACAATACATAGTTCCATACACATTTGTCTTTGTCTCTCCTGCTCATTTAACAGCTTTGTTTCTTACCTCTTTTCTTTTTTGCCTGCTGCCCCTGTTCTGAGGCAGATCCTTATCTCCGGGTATTATCCAGACTCCAATGAATCTTCCCAGTTGTTTAAAAGTCTTAAAAAGACGAACAGAATGGACTTAGATTGATCTTTTCCAGCTTCGGATCGGTAGCATTTCTTTCCTGCCTTTGGCAACTCCTTGCCATCAGAGAACTGCAAATCAACAGGCCTATTAAAGAAAATCCCTTCATATCCCTGTTATCTCAGGGATATAAATCAACTGGAGAGGATTTCCCAGTTCTCCTTCTCTGGGAAAAAAAAAACACTGGAGAGTCTCCTGAGTTCATGCTTAGCACAGCTCAGTCCTCCATGTCCTCACCGGAAGTGATGGGAAACTATTTTTGAACAGTATAGTGAAGTAGTATGACTCTGCATCATGGATATGCCTTGTGCTGAGGCATACCCAGACTTCCCCAGTAGCCAAGGTACAAAAGGCCCTTAGGGTGATTCTGCACTGGCTGGTGTACTGGACTAGCAACTATATTAGGATCTTTTCTTTTTCACATATGTGCACTCTAAGGGAGGCACCATCCAGGTCCTTCCTTAAACCAGACTGGCATACAAAAGAGAGAATCCCAGTTTGCTTACTAATCTGCCATACTAGGCAATGTTTCATCTTCTTTTAACCAAATCACTTTTCCCCTCTCTTGGTGCTTTTTTATGTTGTGATTTTCTTTGAAAATCTCATGATTTCACTTTTGGTCTCATTCCTGCTATTTGAAAGGAGTGATGCTTGTTGGATGCTGAGGGCTCCACATTTTTTGGAAACTTATAATTCAGGGATAAAGAATTGTGCTTTTTTTTTTTTAGTGGTTTTTATGTGGAGCAAGCTTTTCCTGTCACTCTGCTTGGCAAAGTTAAGGAAAGCAGAAGAAAGGAAGAGAATTGACAAGAAATGTAACTTGGATTGAAGAGGCTTCTGAAATGTCTTTGGAGGAACTATGAATTATTAAATTAGACCGATCAAAAGAGCAATACTTTGTCTATACAATCACCAGGAACCAAATCCAACTTGAAGAAATGCTGTTTATGAATACTAGCCTATAGATAGTTCTAGTTTTTACAGCTTTTTTTTCTTATTTATCTTTCTGTCTTCTTTACGAAGTATGGATTCAAGTTCATTATTTATTATTTGCATCTCTATCTGCCCTATACCCAAAGGTCTCAGCGTGGGTAACAACATTTAAAATCAGACATATATTAAAACAACGGTATATATTAAAACAACAGTATCTGTAAAGTAGGAAGAGACAGTATATCCCCATTTAGCCAAAGGCCAGGGCAAAAAGGTGCATCTTTATTGCTCTCCTAAACATATACTATGAAGGGGCCTGACACACTTCAAAGGGGAGACTATTCCATAGCCTGGGGGCCATCACTGAGAAGGCCCTCTCCCAGGTGCCCACCCCTTTTGCTACTGAGGATAGCGGGACAACCAGGAGGGGCTCCCCTCCATATCTTAAGGCACAGGCAGGTTGATATGAGAGAAAGTGTTCCTTTAGATATTTGGGGCCCAAGTCATTTAGGGCCTTATAAGCCAAAGTTATTTTATTGCTTTATAGAAGAATGAGGAGGAGGAGGATTATCTATTTGAATGCACTTGGTTTTATATCTTGGGGCCTTTCCACACCTGGCCCACTAGTCAATCTGCAGTGTGGTTCCAGACTGAGAAGCTGCACTATTCCCAACTCAGAAACATCTCCTTCCATGTAGGAGCACACTGTGGGTTGACTACATGTGGAGGACAGTAAAGTGCTCCACTCATACACGTTTTTTCTGGTTCTGGCAAGACCCATTCACACCTCTGTGGTGCATGGAGGAGCACATGATGCACTGTGCAAGCATAGTGGTGTGTCACATGACGTGCTGTGGAACTAGCACACATATGCGGCATGTCACCATTGTACCATTGGCTCTGGCACACAATGGCATCCAGACCAACAATGGCAGTACCTGGACATTGTGCACACTTAAGGTAAGTGTCTGGACATGTGGGGGCAGGAACTGCATGTACCACCATTCATGAGTGCAAATCCTAGTACACATGTGAGAAAGCTCAGTTTTCCCATCCCCCAGATGGGACGGGAAGTGCAAATTAGAGACCATTGGACTGACTAATAGAAAAAAATAGACTCTTTGAATCCAGAAAAGAACTCCAAAGCCATCCATGCTTCCTGACTGGACCTATCTCTGTACCACTGATATTTCTTGCTTCATCTTAGTTGGCTATAATGGTTTGGATACTATTACTGTCAAAGGGTGTTTGGCCTGCCTTTCAACTTTGAAAACATTTATTTCCATTTTCCAGAAAAGGAGCTCTTTGTCTCAAATTTTGCAGCCAGAAAGATATTGAGTCAAGCAATCGCAGAAGTCAACAGAGCAACCAATCTGTGAAGCCCTGGATTTGTAATCACCTATTATCTTTGTAATAAAAATATATAAAATAAGTAGAACAGCCCTCCTTTTGATAAAGAGAAAAGAAAAGGCCTAGCAGAGAGCAGCAATCCATTGACAAACAAAGGACTCATAGCTCACAAGTTAATGAAGTAATCTTTTAGTGTCACAACAAGACTCTGCCTGTGATAACTGCAAGAAAACAACTCCGTAATATATAGTTCATCAATAGGGATGATTTTATATCAGAACTATAAAATGTTAGGGGAATTGCAAAGGATCTGATTTGTGTACTTGAGCTTTATCTTTATGCTTCTGGGAGGGTTGTAAGATATATTAGTGGCAGTGACTTCTAATTATTGCTATAGCATACACTGTATATCTCTACATTATTTATGTAGTTTGCATAATTCTGCCTTTTTCTGTAGTGAGATATAGGAGCCACATCATTCCTCGCAGGTCTTTATTATTTTAATATATATGGTCAATACACATTCATGCCTTGAACTATACTCTCCCAATTAATTTTGAACAGAGAGCTTGCATGGTCTTTTTTTTTTTTTTTAATGGCTCAACTCTTTATGGCGGTACTCCAAATTAAATGATCGTGCTGAGCAGAAATAAATATCGGAGCATCATGTATCTTTAATTGAAATCTTGATCCCAGAACAGAAATGAATTAAGAGAAACAAGTGTATTTGCTGGTTCTTTTTGAAGAGCAGTAGACTAACATCGAGGAAGCCCCATTTGCTTCAGAGTTGTTTGTAAAGAGTTACAGTGAGGAGCGAGAGGTGAGTGACAAGCTTCTCACATACAGACAACAAATTAATTTTGTTCAAGTGAATTGGCTGCAACAACAGCTTCAGTAACTAATCTCCCAGGACAGGCGTTTTCCTAAAGTCTGTAACGTTGAACTTATTTTTATTCTTATTTACTTGAGAATTTATACCCCAGCCTTCACTGAAAGTTCTCAGGGTAGGTCACAATAGTAAAAACTAAATTATACAAAACATTAAAACATCTTCAAAGGCCCAGATGAAGAATTAGATATTAACCAGAGACCAAAAACTATTATAATGTAGGCACCTGCCAAACTTCAAGAGAGAAGCTGTTCCAGAGTCACGAGGCCATCACAGAAAAGGTTCTATTGTGTGTCCCTACCCCTTGCACCTCTGAAAGAGAATTACAAGACAGCCCCTCTCCTTAAGTTCTCAATACGACAACTTTGGGTTCCAAATCCAAATTAATCCAAATTCACTTCTCTGGATAACAGTCCCAGAGCATGTTCAAATTAGGAGGGTCTAATTGTTCTGGGACAGTTGGACTGCTCCAGATGGTGGATCACTCTAGTAAGAGGCAGCTAAAATGGTCCAGTGAAGGTAAGTATAAAATGCCCAGAATTCACAAACAAATGAGTCAAGAGACAGCTGGGATTTTTTAAAAGGCTTACCTGCAATACGTCCAACACATCTAAGATAGTTATTTGGTTATCAGTGTGTGGTATGCTGTCAAATCCAAGCTAATTATTTCATCCCTTCGGGGTTATAATTATTTGAGGAGCTTTGTATGATTTACAATAATTTGTTTTCTTTCTTATTCTTCTGTTAGTGGATTCCCTGACATTTGGTTGTGGCTGTGTAACGTGAACAAAAACAAAACCCCTAAGTGCCTCAAGAGTTCCTTTCTGCACTGGCCCTTATTTCAGATTCTACCCTGAAAAAGGGGCCTGGAAGCCACATTTTAGTACAGATGATGGTAGGCCTCACCCTGGACCTGCCATTGTCTATACTAGCATACAGATGGCAGGTCCCTATTCTGAGGTATAATTTGGAATTTGCCCTAGGGCAGAAAGGGCGAGGGACAATAGTGTCTGGATCCCATCATCTCATTCCTTCTCTGATCTACATTATCTAGCTAGAATGTCCTTGAGGCAAGGAGGAGCAGACTCATGTGTGAACAATCCTATCAAACCAGAAAATTCACTTATTGAATCAATTAATATGGCAAGGAAATGTCGCTGGACTTGCTTTATTGTGTGCGATCACAGCCGTTCTTTATTGATGAGCTGTTTGCAAGGTTGGAAACTTAACATGACAAGGAAGAAATTTATTTTAAAATATTGCATTACTTTAATGACCTTCAGTCATTTTTGCTACATGAAACACAGCTATCCAGGAATGCATCTATGAAGAAATCAATAAAGTCCAGATAAAATCTTTTGCAAAAAGGACACTCACAATATGTTCATCCATCCTGAAGGAGTTTCAAGACATGATGCTAAATGAGCATTAACATTTTGAAGAAAAAATAGCAAGATACTTTCAGATCTAGTGCAAAAAATTTAACTGAAGATTTAGATACTGTTTTTGTCAGTGATAAATGGTAGCTTCTATACTTCCTATAAACAACTGGGAGTAACGTGAAATATCTGAAAGTAGATTTTAGACTAGTTCATCTAAAAGAAATAAAATTATCAACTGGGCAGTTCAGAATCAATGTGGCTTCACATTAAAACAGCTTAGAATTAAACTGTTTCATAACTATGGCTGCCTCCAGATGACAGCCAAACACAACACCAGAAAGCAATAATGTGGGATATTGCTCCCCCACTATGATTACTTCCTGCCTGGACAGCACTGGCAACATTACCTTTACATGTTTAGTAATGCTCAATCCAGGCAATTCAGCTGCCATTGAATTTCTAGATGTGCACATTGCCATCTCTGCACATGCATGGTCAACTATTTCAGTCTCCATGGATGTGTGCTGGATGGTGCTATGATCACTGCTCTAGCCAGAAAGGTAATTTGCTCCCCAAAAAGCTTTATAGCCTGAAAACGTGTGACCAATGCTAGATTTTCCAGCAACAGATTTTAAAAACTAGGGTGAAAAAGCAGGGCTATGGTAGAGTTGCCTGTGATACTTGAGGCAATCCCACCATAAATGTGCTATATTCATCCCGTCTGGATGCAGTCTATGTTTCGGGAAAACTAACCTATGTACACAATGATATTTGAAACATTTGAATCTCTCTAAATTTGAATTTAACATTTGAATGATTTTTTTAATCTTTTGAATCACTCATGAATTATTTGGGCATTCATATCTGTACGCATCTTATTTGTATATGATATCCTGGATATGTACAGGATGAAAACGGAATGCATAAAAGATAAATACTAGATGTGCATGGATGTGTACGGATATGCACTGACACATTCAAAAGTTATCGACATTTGCATCTTCAAATATGGATTGAAACTTTGTACGAATAGATTTGAATGATTTGATTCAAATTGAATGTGAATATATTTGAATTTTAAACATTCAGATTGATTTGAATCTTTGGATATTCGATTTGAATCACATCAAATCCCAAAAATTACATTTGTGCACATTACTAGTGATGGTTCAACTCTCTTTGGATTCCATGGCTAAAATCTAAAGGTCATTTCTAGGTATGTGCATAAACTTGGGTTCTAAGTCCAGTTCACTCTAGAACAAGTTCATGAACTGTTTGCAAACAGTGTGATGTAAGCATGTGCATGAATATTTGTGACATTCAGAATTCATACAAATATGTAAGAATTTGTAGATTCATGGCCGAATTGAATAGGGCCATAGGCCCTATTCATCCATGAATTGGATATTTGGGTATCCATCAAAGCTTTGGTTGAAGCTTTGGTGGATACCGTATCCCCCCAGCCTCCTGCCACCTGTGGCCCCCATCCCCCCTATGGGCCCTATGTGACGACCCGGGCAGCTCTACTACCACCTGCCTCCTTTTAGCGTAGCCTGGCAGGCTAACAGACAGCCCAGGTGCCCATTCACTCTGCCAGATCCTCTTAGATCCTCAGCACAAATTGGATCTTCACTGGCCCTCTGTTTGCTAGCTGTTTCTAGATGTTACCACAAACAGAATACTCTTTAGTTAACCAAACATCAAAGGTTTATTGTTACAGAGTAAATAGAAAAAAAGGATTAAAATGTATGATTGAATCAGCTATGAGTCCTATAGTCCATTCGCAAAGAACTAAAATGGTAAGGGAACAGAGTAAAGTCCTTTGCTTAATCACCCAGCAAAGGTTCTCATTTCATTCAGTGGTTTCCTGACTGAAAAAGGCCTTCCCTCTCTTAGTCTGAGGTAAACTTCATATGTTAATTCACAGCCTCTTAATAACTTCTAGCCTTTGAAACCCTTTCCTTTTGTTTTGTTACAGCTTTGTTTTTCTCTTCTTTATATCTCTTAGTGTTCTGTCTCAAAAACCTTGTCAGTTCTTTCTCTCCCTAAAAAACTTCTGTGTCTCTCTTAAGATCCTCCAGCTTCTCTTTCTCTGTCAGCCAGCCTCTCTCAAAACTCTCTGTGGAAAACACACTTTCTTTTTGTCCACTATTCACACTTTTATACTAATTACTTCTTTTTTCTGTTGCCCTCATGTCAACAAAGTTAAATTCAACTTGACTGGCTCTCTCCCTCCTTCTAACTTAGAGGTGAGGCCTACATAGACACACAGGCGCACTCAGCAGCCCTCATCACTTTTCAAACCCCAGCAGAGAGTCTCTCTCTAGCAGTCTCAGCAGCAGCTAATAAACATCCTGAGTCCTGGCTGCTGATTGGCTGGAGAGCCTTACCTTTTGGTAGGCAAAATGGAGCTTGCTGAGTCTCCTCCTCCTCAACATGTCAATCAAACACACAGCAGCAGCAGGTTAACTGTTTCGTGCCCTGGTGGCTGCTTAGGGGCTTTACACCCTATCACCCCACTTACTTGCTGCCGCGCCTTCTTCCTAGGTCTTTGGGTTCTGCACTCTGATGTGCAACCCGAGAACTGGAAGTGCTTTTCCAGCCCCAGAAGGCCTGTTTTGGCATCCAAAGTGTGCCAAAATAGCCCTGCAATGCCACCAGAGGCTCCCCACCCACCTCCCACATGCCCCCTATCTTTTGGGGCATGTTCCAGTGGCAGTACAGGGTTATTTTGTTGCCTTTTGGAGGCTGAATGGGCCTTACAGAGGCCACAAAAGGCACTTCTGGTTCTGTGTGCACAGACTTGGAAGTACCTTAGAAGAATGAGTGGCAAGAAGGACAGGTAAACGGGGGGGGCGAGAATGAGGGGTGGGGGAGGCTGCACATGAAGCCAAAATGTTTCCACATTCAATTTGTACTGAATCAAATGTGGGAAATGGGCTTCGTGCACACCCTAGTATAATGTTATATATAAATGGGAATATATTGAAGAAAAGACCTATTTAAAGGGCAAGAGGTGCCCTAAATTGAACAGTTTGAATCAAACCATGTCATATGATGGAGCAACCCTGGTTCAGTTGGAATTGAATAAGACCTTCTCAAACTAGGGTCAGTTCAGTCCAAATCTAACTCGTTCAGATCAAATGGTTTGATTTGAACCAAATTTGCACGTCTCTTGTAATTTCAGGTTTGGGAAAGGCAGCACATGAATTATTTTGGTCTTATATAAAAATCTATTCTCAGCTGAAATTATTAAAGCCTACAGACAACTTTAATGCTTGCACAAACTTGCTTCCTCGCCCAAATCAAAGAATTCAGGCCAGGATGGAAGACGCTCTGGAGAGGCTTTGAAATGTAATAAACTTATTTTATTTCTTTGTTCCAGTTTAGCTTATCATTTAACCTTAGAGATTTAAGAATGTTTATCTTCTTTTCTCTCCCCTAATCTAACAATGACTCTTAATATATAGAATCTGTTAACTTTCTTTCCATATTATTTGGAATAGATATTATTTTACTTTAACAAAAACTTACTATTCTCATTGGCTTAATGAGGGATAAGCTTACTTTACCCCTAACTTTTGTTTATTATTTAAATTCACAGTTACAAGAATTATTCGGTGTTTTTCCACTGTCAGAAAGTACCCATTTTTGCACCCATTAAGTACCCATTTGGGTGTGAGCCAGATGACCCCGTTTCCACCACGGCACCCATTTGGGACCCGGTTGTTTCGACTGCCACTGGGGAAATCTGGATCAAATGGGTACTTTCTGGCCTTTAATCCGGATTTTCTGTAGACCCCATTAATGGGGTCTACAATGGGGTCTTCTGCCAGAAAATCTGGATTAAAGAGAGCCTGTTTCCACGAGAAACAGACAATGGGATCTACAGGAGGCTAGGGGGAGGGGATGCACCCATTGCCCCCCCAAACCTAGGCTTTGAAGTAACTTCAAAGTCATTTTGAAGTCTGTGCAAAATAGCTCCGGAGTGACTTTGAAGGCTGTGCTGATCTTCGGAGTGAACTTCGAAGTGACTTCGAAGTGACTCCAA
>MTQE01001141.1:23044111-23054317 GCA_014337955.1 Aspidoscelis marmoratus | reverse complement strand
TTCGAAGTGACTTCGGAGCCGCTTCAGAGATTGCACCCCCTGTCCCCCCCAAACACCAGGGGTAACAGGCAGACCCCCTCATACGATGATCTGGATTCCCCACACGGGTGCAAAGGTATTTCCACGGCAGGGGGTTAGCACTCATTGCTAATGGATGCTACACCTCCCATGGAAACACATTGGGTGCTTCCCTTAATCTGGATCTACTAGATCCAGATTAAGGAATGTACCCATTCCTTAGATCCAGATCTTCTTAGATCCAGATCTAAGGGCTACGGTGGAAAAACACCCATTATTCTCTTTATTATTTTTTTATTTTTAAGAATATGACATCCTTGTTAAGCCACTATTGTCTAGTTGAATTGATAGTTTGTAGGATATATTTCTATATAGCATGGTAGCTATGAATGATCTTTCCCATTTGTTTATTTTCCCATTTTTCTTCATTTTGTGTAGTTAATTTGGGGGATAAATTGTATTTAAACAACAACAACAATCAGATTTATAAACCTCTCTTTTAACAGAAGGATTTCTCCTTTCAGAAAGTGAGGGGAAATGTTTCTATCTGACGGGGAGTTACTGTATGTAGGTGCCACACATACTGACTGATCCAACCTGAATAAAGGGGATGCTAAGGATTTTCTCAATGCTTGTTCCTCAGCCCGTATTGTGTGTGGGTCGTGGTGGTGGTTTGTTGTTATAATGCATAGAGAAAACCTGCAGGATAAGTTGCTATACTTAGTAGGGACCCAAACAAAATTTTAAAGGAAAACAAAATAAAACAGCAGGCATCTCTGTGGCAAAAAAAGAGAAAAAGTCAGAAGTTTGAAAAATAGCTGATGATTTCCTAAATATGAGTTTCTGGATAGAGACTCACAGAACATATTACTTAACAGGCAAGAATTTACCAACAACCAGCTTGATGAAGAAGAAAGACAACAAGGGGCAGATAGTAGCATGACATTGGTCAACAATATGACAAAATATATGTTTATTAGTATAGTAGAAAATCTGGATTTTATTATTAGTCACCTAAGAAATAAGTCAAAATTTCCTGAAAGATTTCAAGAATATTTCAGATAGGAGCACATGTATGCATAATATAAAAGCATGCCTGTTTAGATGAATCAAATGCTTTGTAGGAAGTAATGTATACCAACTTAAATGGGTCAAATAAATGTATTCATGAAAAAAAAAGCACAGTTATGCATTGTCAAATTAACTGTTTTATAAAAATATTGCCTATATAGTGGTAGGAATCTCGCTCCCTAAAGGCAAGATCCGTATGCTGTCTTTTATCAGACTTTGGGGGTGCAATGAGGGTGCAGTATTGGAAACTGGACCCTCATTGCAAATTCAGTGCAGAGGGAGGGTGCCATGTATGCACAGATGCTGCTGGGTTCTTCCCTACCATTATAAGGAACTGTAGAACTATTCTGTTAAGGGGACTGGGCAGGTTTGGAACTGTAAAGGAAAAGCTTGAATGAAGATATGAATTTCTTGATGGATCACACACATTTAGCAAATTGATAGTTAACCTACTCTTAGACGTTTACTATAGTCTTTCCATGTTTCCCCTCACCGGATGACTAGAGGTGTGCAAATTCAATTTGGGAGTGATCTGGTTCAAACTGCTCAAGAGGAGTGGGTTCAATTTGAACTGAATCAGGAATTGTTCAATCAAATGGGCTTCACCACCTGGTTAGATTTAAATTTGTTTCATTCCCTTCTGGCGCTTTAAATTGAATTTTTTTCAATCTGTTTGTATTTTATTCTTTTTTTTACTGATCAAGCAGTTTGTGAACTGTTTAAAGTTCAAGTCAAAATGGGTCAAGCTTATCCAACCTAGTTCTAGTTGAAACTGAACTCGAGGATTAGTTGTACTCAAATCAAACCAATAATTTTAATCCATGCAAATCTCTATGAATAATACCTTCCTTCAGGCCTTTATCCTAGGTGCCACTCTACATGGAAGCCAAAGAATGCTTCAAAGATGTTCAGTGTTTTGTAAGGCTTCTCTAAAAGATAATCATCACTGGTTTTGTCCCTAAGAGTTCTACTCATGTCCTCTTTAAATTCCTTCTCTGTAACCTTGCTCAGCTCATCACTTTATAAGCAAGTCCAGATGCTGAAAGATTTGAGGTGATCTTTTCAGTTGATGGATTTTTATCATTATTGTCCATATGAATCTCAAATTCTTTTGCATTTCCTCATAATTAGACAGATAGTGTTGTTGGTCATAAAATGATGGAAAGAGATTATTTGTGTTTCATTGCATTATACTCATGTGAGCATTAAATATACAGAAGCTGCTTCTCTAGGTAGAAGCTACTTAAGATAACCTTGAATGTTTTCTAATGGACAACTCAATCTCAATTAAATTGTTAATACTTGGTAAATGTGTATTAAACATTAGAGAACATTCTTTGCCTATACAATCACTGGAAGTAAAAATGAACTCTTTAAGAGCTAACAACACCATATAACATAGAGATTTGGCAATGGGACACTAAAAATGTGGAACAGCTATATAATTGTCAAAATAAATACTTAAGGATTTTTTTTTTAGATTTGTCTGGAACTGCAGCTGACTGAGTTAGGTTTGTTACGGCTGAATGAAGGGGTGGGTTTCCCCCTATCATCCTAGTATTGTGTAACAATACTATACCAAGCTGGTAAAGACCCAGCACAGCAGCAGCCATTTGCACTTTGAGTGCTGGAGAAGACTCACACTGGGCCACTAGCACTTGAAGTGTGAATGACCAGGCCAGGCCAGGCTAACTTATCATGGCAATGTCTGAGGCAACATTTTGTAGGTGTGTGGTGTTTTGATTGCTCCATATGACTGCACAGCCACAGTCACAGCCACAGCCACGCCACTACACCCACTCATCATACTGCACCCAGGAGTGGGTGCCGATGCTGCTATTTGGCAGAAAGCTCCCCCCAGTCAAGCTGTGGATTGTTTTTTAGCAGTCTACAGCTGGATTGGTCCAGGGAGGTGTTAGCCAGCTCCAGGAGAGCTGCAGCAGTGGTGGAATGCAAACAGGGCCATCCAGCAAATGAGCTGAATCACTCCAAATGGTAAGTGCAAAAAAAGCCTTAAATCGCTGATATTCTCCTTAGGGCTTATAACCAACAGCAAAGGGCAAAGGGGGGCATAAATTCAAGACTCCCCCCCCCCTCCATTCCATGTTTTCTGCATTGTTGAAAGTTTCCATAATCCTAGCAAATGAGGTTCTCTTTCAAGTTCCTATGGCACCACATAATTTTTTAAAAAAATAAATGAGCATGGGTCAGGAAAGAGGGTTTTATCTGTTTTCCTTTTCACTGACTGCTCCTACTGCTAACTGAAGATCTATGATAATTTGGAGCTAGGAATGTGCATGAATATTCATAACATTTGAAATTTATATGAATTTGGCCAAATTTGGACATTCAAATTCGAATCAAATGTTGGCATATTCAAAGATTGGCATTCAAATTCAAATTGAATGTTTTTTTATGGGATTCATATGCATTTGTATGGGATTTGTAGAGGACTGAACATTCATATCAAATATGAATCCTACCACATTCGAAGGGAATCTATTCAAACAAATACAAATTTTCTTGCATTTGATTTGGATACGAGTCAAATACAAAAAAAATAAAAAATAAACCACCCACGTTCATGTGCATTGCTACTTGGAGCTTTACTGCACGTGCCTGGAATACCAGAACAGATTTTTTTTCTAGTATGCTAGTTCTACATGAGACTAGTAGTAATCTGATCCAGAACTATCCTATGGCCTCCTTAGGTTTAGTAGTGGACCTGTTTAAAGAAGTCCACAGCCTTCTGTTCAAGCATCAAGGTTTCTACATCTGGATCTAAGCTTCAAAGATGAGACTGCAGAGTTTTCTATTGTTCCTTATTCAGGCTTCATGTATAATTTCAAAACCCCAATAGGGATGTAGTTTAGCCCTTCCATTTCACACGAGACATGTTGGAGGAATGGGGACATGGACCAACTGCAGAGAAGAGAAGAGTGGTGGTGCTTGCAGATGTGGTAGCACACTTCACTGGAACTAGAACTGTTTACATTGATGCTGGTGTTGGACCACGACGATGGTGTCCCAGTCCTCCCAATTTAGACAGCACCTGCTAGGGCTGGACTGGGACAGGTGGGAGGTAAGTGGGGAAACAGCCTGAATTGCAAGTACAGACTTTGTGCACCTTCACAGCTCTAAACATGCCCAGCACTAGTTAGGTGTGGGAAAGGTATTGAGGAAGAACTAGGAACTTCAAAAGATTCCTATGATTACAGCAATAAAAAATAAAATCTTGATCAGTTGTGTCATATCTGAAAAACTGCCTAACAAGAGAAAAGGTAGTGAATAAACTTTAAACCCATTGTACCATCTGTGTTATGTTCTCTTGCATAAAGCCAATCATGCTGCTGTGGAAAAAATAAATCATTTGCCAATCTAATTAGTTTCCTTGAGATGTATAATAGTATTTTTACTCTTTGGGTCTGTCAGAGTGTATATTTAAAAAGCACAGATATATGAGCTTGTTGGAATTTAATACAATTATAGCTCATTCAGCTATGGATCTTTTGTAATATTTTATTATTATTGCACAGTTGTCTGCACGAAAATGTGTGAGCAACGAATATGGATGGATGACTATGTCAGGCCATTTCCACACTTAACTTGCCTGGAGCGGTCAAGTTATCACAGTCTATTCTGTTCTAGGGATGTGCAAGAATATTCAAAACATTCAAAATTTGATCGCAGGTCATCTGAATTTGTACATTTGAATTTGAATCGAATGTCTATACATTCATTTTTTAACATTCGAACAAATTTTAATGTTTTGAATCCTTTTTATAAATTATTCAGATATTCGTATGAGTATGGATACATATGCATTACATACGTATCTGTACACATCTTATTCATATCCGTACACATTTGTTCAGATATGTACGGGATGCGTACAGGTGCGTACAGATGTGTACGGATGTGTACGGATGCATACAGATACATACAAATGTTGTCAACATTCATATATTCGGAATACGAATTGAATATTCGTACAAATAGGTATGAATGCATTTGAATTGGTTTGAATCCGGATCCATTAGTCTTTTCTCTATTCTTTCAAATTTGAACATTTCAGTTTGAATCCAATCCAATCCAAAAATTGCATTCATGTACACCCCTATTCTGTTCTGGGATAAATCGTTAGGCACTGTCTATGTTGGGAGGGTGTGAATATTAAGAAGCTGTGCACTGGGGACAGAGATCTTTCAGGCACCCTCTAAGGGCAGGACTCTTTAGCTACTGGCTTTAAAAACTGAGAAGTAACCAGAATGACACACAAAAATACAAACAGACAATCAAAAACAAGGCAAAACAAGAGTTTCTTCAGCAAGACTTTATTAAAAACCCAGCAGAAAGGCTCAAAGCTCCATAAAACACCAAATGTTGTTTGTCAATATCAGATAGCAAGTATAATCAGTACTATACAATGCAGGCTCTTTCCCCAAGAGATGGTTCACAGCAGGCTTTAGCTGTGTGCGCGCAACACTCTAGCAGCTCCACAAGGTTAGAGCATTAATTAGTCAGATGAGGTGGGCATATAAACCTAAGGACTAAGAGAGTCCATTCAAGTGGCATAGATGTTCTGATGTTGCAGATGGTGAACCAGGTGGAGGGTGGACAGCGGGATGTGTGTCAAAGATGAAGATGACAGGGGATTACAATTGGGATTAAATTTTGGAGTATTTTATCCTCTTCTCAGATTATGAGGGGCTGATCCCAGACCTAAAGGCTGGGATGGAGACAAGCACCTCTATGTTTCTCTATGAAATGGTAGAAACTGACACAACATGATGTGAGAATCATGTGAAAAAGTAGGGTGTAATGCAAACTTACTCATGACCTTTGTGAAGACTGGATGTTTGACGTGACATCTCAGAGGTCATTGGCTATGCAAATATGTTCTTGGTTGCTGAAAGGAACAGAAGAAATAGGGTACAAAAGACAAGGGAAAGCCAATCAACATTCTCTTCTTTTATTCAAAGTCTAATTGGTTTCCCATTTGATACTCCCAGGTGATAGTGAGAATTTTCCCTGATCCATATATTTTTAAAAATAATATAACTAAATGTTCATATGTGAGTTGCTTGTTCTTTTTATTTTGGAGGAGGAGGAGGAAGAGGAAGAGGAAGAGTTGGCTTTTCTACCCTGCTTCTCTCACCCATTTAAGGGGACTCAAAGTGGCTGACAAACCTTCTGTTCTTCTCCCCACAACAGACACCCTGTGAGGTAGGTGGGGCTGTGAAAGCTCAGAAGAGAGTTGTGACTAGCCCAAGGTCACCCAGCTGGCTTTATGGGGGACGGCAGAATCAAATCTGGTATTCCCAGATTAGAGTCCGGTTCCCTAAGCACTAGACACAATTCTGTTTTGGACAGTTGGGGGAGGCATGGCCATCTATGATAACTTTCTTGGATCAAGGAGGTGCCATTTTCTTTAGTGCCTAGGGCAGAAAGAAACTGTCCTGCTTCAAAGATGCTTCTGTGAGCAATCACATAGTCACTTTGAAGGCATCCACTGCTGATAAAACTGGAAAGGGAGCAGCAGCACTCCTTCTTGGACTCACAGAAATGCTCATTCAGGTAAGGGAAAACATGAGGGATAGGACCATCTTTAATACTACAAATAGCCTGGTATTTTGTACACCTGATTAGGAATAAATTAGTGAGAACTCCATGGAGGTTCCCATGAAGTCAACCAGGAGTCAATCTTAGTGATAACCAGCGGCAGCAACAATGATTCAAGTCATATCTTTAAGGTAAAATATAAATTGTCACTCGAGAAGAAAAGAGTCTAACGTTTATCCTCATTCACTGAAAAAAAAGCAGCTCAAGAGTGGCTTAGGGGCAGTAGTGTGTGGACTTCGGTGCTCCCATTGTAACTCTAACCCACATTAAAGGCCAAATGTATTCATTTTTGGAAGAATATTCCCTGGGCTTTAATGTGAATTAAGGTACTAGCATGTGTATGCTACCGCTTGTAAGCTGCTTTTGGGCTACTTTTTTTTCTTTTCTTTTTTAACTGAGTGCTACTTTATTTCTATTACCCAGAATTTAGAAATATTTAGGAGTAATTTCTGCTGACCTTGAGAAAAAACTCCCTTACTACCCATATCACAATGGTTCATAAAGAACAATGTGTATTCTAAATTTCAGAAATCTGAGTCTTCTAACTAATTGAATGTGAATTGAGTGGCTGTTATTTTTTATTGCAAAGTTTTCCTTTGTTAAAAGAAATTGCATAGTATCTTACTTATTTGCCCAGATGCACTTCTCCTGCTGCGAACAATGCTACACCTAATTTGCTTCTGCAAATTAGACCAATTAAAAATAACTCACCAGAATGGATACTGAATCTTCAATTACATCTGTGTCTGGAAGACAAAGTGTGGCATGTGTAACGATTGAGTTGCTCATTGTTTTGTCCTCTGAAATTCAGTTATGGAACAATTTTACGCTATGAGTTTCTTCATAACCTGTTTACTGAGGTGCCTTGTATCAGTCAGTTGCACAGCTTGATTGGACTCACGAATTACTTTCTGTGTGTCCTGAAGAGTGATCTCTACTTTATATTCAGATGCAATCTGTTATTCTTACTACAAATTTTCTATAGTCTCTGCACAGTAGTTCAAGAAAATGCATAGGTGAATGGGGAAGAAACCCTAGCAGCTTTACTTGAAAAGACTTCCATAGTCAAAAAACAAAGACTGGTAGGTTTTTAATGAAGAAATAGACATTATCTGCTGGAAGGCTTTTAATCTTTGGATGTAGAATGTTCACAGCAGCCCCTTCACAGCCTGTGTGCATCTACCACCGTGTACGTATCTGATCTACTTCCTTTAAGAATTTATATTCTGCTTTTCAAACTTCCCAGGATGGATCAAATAAGACAACTTAAAACATAGCCCTCTTTCCTTCCTTTCTGGCAGAACAACTCTCAGAAAAGAAGCTATACTTCAAAGGCTTGGGTGAAGTATGCTTTAACTAGGTGCCAAAAACCATATAATGTAGGTGCCTGATGAACCTCCGGAGGTACATTGTTCCAGAAAAGACTGTTATGTTTGTCACCATTCCTTGCATTTCTGAGGACGACAAAGCTATAAGTAGGCCCTCTTCTTGTGATCTCAGTACTTACGTCTCTATGAGAGAAGGTGTTTCTTCAGATAGTGAAGATCTAAAACATTTAGGGCTTTATATGTTCACATCAAAATGTTGATTTTAGTAGTGAGGTAGGCAACCAATGTAGGTCTTTTAAGCCTAGTGTAACGTGTGTACAGAGAGAAATTCTCATCAGCAGTCTAGCTGCTTTATGCTGCATTAGCTCCAGTTTCTGGAATGTCCTTAAGAGCAGCCCCATGTTCAACATATGATAATTACGTTGATACCAGGCCCTTTTGCACCTTCACTTTCCTGGGAAAGCATCCCAGGGAAGTGAAGATGATGGATGGAACCAGCATTCACACTCTGGGACACTGGATCCATTCCACACATAGCCAGTGCTTCCCTAAGCATACTGTAAGTGTGAGAGCCAGGATCAACAGGCCATGGCAACGAGATGTATGGCACCATTCCTGCAGAGACTGTTGTCACCCAGTCCCATGGTCCATTGGCCTAGAAGAGGTGTGAATGGAGCATGCCGAGCATGCCTAATGACTACTATAGTTGTAAAAGTATATCTTTGTGCTGTACAGCTATATGGCTGGGGGACAGTCTGGCACATTTGGAGCCATTTCTAAGATACAAGTGGCTCTGCTCAGTGTATACGCTGTGCTGAGGCATAACCAGACTTCCAAAGTAATCAAGGTGTGAAAAGGCCCACAGACAATAGTAGTTCAAGAGCCTGTTAGTGAGCATCAGTGCACTCACTAGATAGGCCTATCTGCACTTTGATACTGCAACCGCTGTCCCAGAGTGAGCTAAATCCTCCCTGGAGCAATCTATCTGTGGACTGCTAAAAAACAGTCCACAGCTTGACTGAGAGAGGCTAGCTGCCTCCAGGTGTGGTGTAGCAAGTGGGCCTGGTGGCACAACTTGGTGTGTGCCAGGTGGTGTTGTAGGTGATGTCATGGTGATCTGGCCTGCCCTGCCTAGGCCATCTACATATCAAGGGCTGCTGGCTCAATATAGGGTTTTATCAGCCCTGGAAGTGTAGATGGCCACAGCTACATTGAGTCTTTATTATACCACATTCATCAGATAAGTGTGATTTTCCCCAGTATAAGAATTTGCACTGATATCGTGAAAATGAGAGATTTGGGAGGGATTATATTAGAATGATACCATCAAGCCAGGTATTTTATGGTAAGACTAGTAGGACTGTGTGTGCAGTTGATGACAGCTACTACGTGCTTGATCTCATTCATTCATTCATTCATTCATTCATTCATTCATTCATTCATTCATTCATTCATTCATATCCAACCTATAAGCAAAGGTCTCAGGACAGGTTACAATAAAATCAGTATAAAAACAGATGAAATTGGTCCATAAGCCATGCCTGTTATGATTGCACTCATTACAGCTTTGGAACCAGTAGGATTTATTTCTGAATGGACAGGGGTTAGGACATTAGGATTATGCTGTTAGTCCTTCCTTTTGGGAGAGAGTAGCAGTTGTATAATTGAATAATCTAACTACTTTGAAGTGCCTCCTATTATACTTCAAAGCAAAAATAATGATGATGTAATGCCATGCACACATCACCTGAGGAAGCTTGCAAGAGCTTTGCTATAAGCGGGGGAGGTTCATCAAGAAAGCAGAAGAATTAATTCTCTAAAAACTAAAAGTCTTTTAAAAAAATCTTCTTAGAGTTTTGGTCTCGATGCCATGATATTATACAACATGGAAAGTAAGGCCGCATTTGTTACTAAAGATATCATTCACAATAGATTCCTTCTGGTTGTCTCAATTTTTTTAATTGTGTATCAAAAATTATACAAAGTTTCTTATTAGCAACTGAAAATCTGTCTTTTAGATTATCAACTCAACCTTTTTTGTGGGGCAGGGTCCTTGAAAGGGTTATTAATCACCTTGTTGACACTGCTTCCAGCAGTGGCCCTCCCTCCTCCAACTGTCATCACAAGGCTACAAACCATCTTGCCTGAGAGGAGTGGAGAAGAGGCA
>MTQE01001141.1:22999279-23009683 GCA_014337955.1 Aspidoscelis marmoratus | reverse complement strand
AAGATGGGCCCGATCCGGCGCGGACGGTGGTTGGGGGTGGCGGATTCGGGCGGTGGGACTGATCTGCGGGGCGCCCGCGCCCCGCAGACAGCCACGATGGGGGGTGGGGGGGACCCTTGGGGGGCCGGAGCGATGCGTTCCGGCCGCCCAATGGGTTCCTTGGCCCCAGCCAGCCCGGGATCGCCCCCCTTTCACCCCAGAAAGGGGTGACAGGACGCCGATGCTGGTGGCTCCCCGGCTTCGGCAGCCCATCGGAGATGACAGACGGGACCCACCGAATCAGGGTTCCCCTGTCCCATCTGCCAGGGTCACTGACCCTGGCAGATGGGAAAGGGGAACCCCAATTCGGTGGGTCCCGTCTGTCATCTCCAGTGGGTCCCGTCTACCGGCTTCGCCGCGCCAGCGCGATCGCCGGCCCGGCAAGTCGGGCCCTGGGGGCGTGCCGACGGCTGTCAGGGAGAGAAGCGTGCGCGAACGCTTCTCTCCCGGAACGTGCCGGGGCGGCTCGTCCGCGTCGGAACGGATGCAGAGCACTTTAAAGTGCTCTGCATCCGGAACGCGTGGAAGACAGCTCCAGACGCGAGGCGGCGCAAGCCCCGCTGGGGCAATGCGAATGCCTCGTCCGGAGCTGTCTTCCATGCGTTCTAAAAAGGCCTGTGCGAAAAGGCCTCTTGTCTCTGCTTGAGAAGCCCATGAGCATATGGTGTGCCAATGTGTGCGACAGGACGCTGGACCAGATGGGCTGTGGCCTGATCCAGCAAGGCTTCTCTTACGTTCTTATGAAAGTTCTGAAATCAGGGAGCCACCACTGAGATATCTGATCATTGCCTTCCTGACATGTATGATTAGGGAAATAAAGAAATGAACCAGAGAGAATGAACACAAAATCTTTGTCTTTAAAGAGGGTTTGGTGTGAGAAGCTGAGCAAAGCATAAGGGTTTTCTTGCATTTAACTTCCCTAGGGAGTTAACATAAAGGGAAACATTTATTTAGCTGCTCAGTTGTATGCACATTTGTGCCTGCAGCTGTAACAAAAAGTTGCACAATACTGTGGTCCTGGGTTTATAGCTATCACAAGAAACTGGACTCCCTCCTAGTGTACATCAAGCACTAACCCCTATCCTGCCAGGCAACTGATGAAAACATAATTTTTAACCATACCTTCAGTAGAAGATGCAATATCGCCCTTCTATGGGTACTGTGCTGTTTTTGATTGCTTCTAATTTCTGCATTTATATATTATAGTTGTAAAAAAACTGCCCTTAAATTTTTATTTTTTAAAAAAGGTAAACATAGGAGGCATAAATTGGGGAGAGCAGGAATCCTGATTAAAGGAAATCCTTTTCCATCTGAGAGTGCTTTAAAAAACACCTGTCATGATCAAACTCTTCCATCAGCTTCAAACTATTTGTCCCAGTTGGATAGACAGCTGTGATTGTAGCTTCTCGGGCATTATTTAAAACTATACATGTCATGTGGCAGTCAACTAAGTGAAATTCTAGGTATCAACTCAGTTCCTACTGCATGCATCCATTTCCTGCAAAGACCTCAAGCTGACTTAATCTTACTCAGTGCTTTTGAAAGAAGTGGACATACATAATTTGGTATCATGTATTTTGATATCTCCCAATTATTTTTGAGTTTCTTTGAAATTTCACTTATTGTTCCATTAGCTATTGGAATTACTGATGACTCCTCCTGAGGATTGAATTTTTGTTGGTAGATCTAAATAACTGGTGATCTTCAGTGGTTTCTCATCAGTTGGACTGTTCTATGAGTTAGCTACACCGCTTGCTGCAACATGCTTTTTCTCAGCCATAGTAATGTCAGACATATTATGTTCCAAATCCTTATCTCTTGGAATTTTAATATCCATAATATTTGAACCTGTTTAATTTCAGTAATTTTTCTCGTATAGGTTCTTTCCAGATTTTTCTACCTGCCAAGGTTTAATTTCTACATAGATTGCAATGGAAAACTGAAAATCTATTGTGACATTTTTGTATATACAGTATCTGTAATCATACCACACAAACAAATGAGGCAGTCTATGCCTGATCTTTTTGCACAGGCTGTTTTTGTTGTTTATTTTGCTTCTATCGTATTCATTTTCTGGAGTCTGGCCTTGGACTGCATGGAGTGAGTCTTTTTTGTCATTTTTCAATGTTCCATTCAGCTATTGCCTCTTATTTTACCTTCTCTTTGATTCTTTCATACACTGTCCATGTAGTTGTTTTTCTTTTAAGTCTTCTGATTCATTTCCTACGAGAATCTTGTATTTCCTTGCTACTTGAAATGTCTTCTTTTCCTGTATCCATTAGTATTTTTTGTCTTATTTGCTCAGTGTTGCCACTTAAACTTCCTTCCTCTATCTTGAGTGTTTGCTTCACTTCTAATATCCATTGGCCAGTGCTGTTACATGTTACAGCATGATCAAGGCATTCCATGGAGTCTACCAGACTGTGATTCCCAGATGGGATGGCCATTCCAGTTGCACATGCACTTCCAGGAGGCCTGGGCTGAGACGCTAAGAAAGGCAGAGTGGCAGAGGAGGTACAGAGGTGGCAGCAAAAGATGAGTGGGGGGAGAGTATGCTGGGAAGCAAGGGAAAGGGTAAGATGTTCACACATGAAGGCAAAGCCCCCTATATTCATGGGAGCCGGGGCTTTGCACAAAGCTGAACATTTTCCTCCTTCAATTTGCATCAAATCAAAGTGGGAAAATCTGCTTCATGCACATCCCTACGAATCAGTGGTTCAGACCAGTCAGGCCCACTGGTCCAGACCATGGAAGGGCATGATTTAGAACAATGCTGTCTACATTGGCACTGATGGCACAAGGCTCAGGGAGCTTCAAGACCAGGCACCAGTGTAAGGAATTTTAGAGAACAAAGATGTGCTTGCAAAGAATCATAATATAGCCTTGTAAATTTTAGGTAACAATTTAGCCTTGTTAATTTTAAGGAACAAAGCTGTGCTTGGAAATAAATCAGATAATATTTAGTCTTGCTAACCAATTAGGGAGAAACTTTGTGCGTATACTTATCTCTGATAGTTTTAGGGAGTAGAAGTTGCTTTTGCAAAGGCCTGATAGTATTCAAGCTCAAGGTCTGATAATGAGGAGCTTGTTGCTAATTAAAGGGGGAACTGGTTTGGGTCAGTTAGTTGACCGCTCCTTGAACTGGAACCTGCCTTGCTGCAAAATGCGACTGCGTAATAGAGTAATACATATTAAAATCTCCTCCTTTCTATGAATAAATTAGATGCAAATTAGCTAGGGGAGGCGTTTCGGGTAGGCTGTAACCCAAAGTCTCTATTGAACCAATAGAGACTTTGGGAGGGAATTTTTGGTCGGGATAGGGTTTAAAAGACCTATTTCATTGTGTAAACCTTTGAGTTGGTTGGAAGGTGTAAACCCAAAGACCAGCTCCCTTTCTTTTATTGCAATAAAACAGAAGAACAAAGGAATTCATTCATCTTCAGCTTTTTATTTACCGTACTTGCCCGGCTGGATGGAAGAAAAGTTGATAGAGCAACGATTTTTCCTGACACCAGGGTTCTGAATACTAAGGACAAATGTTCCTATCCTTTGAGGCTCTGGAGGATGTATTTCAGCAACATGCTTTGGCACACTGCCAAAACGTGTCCCCTGATAATCTCAAGCATGGAGGTTTCCATGTTCTGGACAAGGGCCAACTGGTCTCCTGGTAGATTTGTTTAAGGGACAACTGCTCAGGGCCTCCTAATTGGAATTAAGTTTCTTCTAATAAAGATGGTGCATACCAACAAGGAGATGGGTCCTCACAGTGCATAAAAGCCCTTTGATAAAATTTTACAATATGATCACTTTGTTTCAGGAAAACAACTATCTAATCAAAACTGGACAGTAAATACCATGCAGAGAAAACAATGCAATGGGCCTTTCCACAATTTACTTCCCGACAATGATACTAAGCCCACCCAAGCCTTCCCCAAACATACCTCAAGGGTTAATGGACACTTAGATATAGCCATCATTGATCCCTGGCTCTGGAGCCAGTGCACCTATGTGCCTGTGCGGTGCCATCACCAGGGAACTGATTGACCCAGTACATCACTGCATTTGTGCCACTAGGCACACGATCCTCCAGCACCTCTTTCAAACAAGGAGCGTCTGGAGCCTTACCAGCTCTGGCGCTAGTGCACCCATGATGCCATTAAACCTACAATACACATAGTGCACATGGGGAATGCCCCGTTTGGAAGGAGTCATTTCTGGTAAAGAAACAGCTCCTTCAAGTGCAGATGCTCCATCTGGGAGCTTTCCCCATGTGAACTACCAGACCAAATGTAATTTGGCCCAATGTTTAACATACTCTGGAGGCAAATGATCACACACACACACACACACACACACACACACACACACACACACACACACACACACACACACACACGTATGTATGTATGTATCTATGAACGTACGTGTGTATCTATGTATAAGAACTCTCCATTCTTATTGTTTCCACTTTCAATGTTAATCATTTTCTGAATATAAAAACTAGAAGTTTTTATATAATATGATCTTATACAATGGATTGGTTTTCTAAGACAGTGAAATTTCCCATAATATAAAATTAAAAGATAATAAACTTAACTGGTGTTAATACAGTATATTTGCAAGGTGAACAAGTGTGAGCAGAAGACAAATTTTAAATTGACCAAAAAAAAACCAAAACAAACCCCTCTAGATAAGGAATATGGCATTTTGCCAGTTCTTGTCTCTGTGACAGAACTGTGGATAGCCTGGCATTTAATGTGATTGGCAGTATCAATAAATTGTTTGATGAAAAGTGTCAGTCAGGCTTCCTTGTAATGTATTTAAAATACGAAGAAGCATCAGTAAGGACTTTTTTTCCTGGAGATCTGACAGACCTGGAGTAAGGTTAGCAGATGTCCTTCATACAGCAGGTGATCTTTTCTTCTGAAGGGTTGTCAAAGGACATACGTCTATTGAACAATATCCTTTATTTGATGTGCTGACTAATCCAAGTTCCTTTAGGAAAAAAGGAATCATGTGGAGAAAGAGCAAGAAAAGCCCTAATGTTGCCCATCAACAGAACCCAGGTAGGGAATGCCTCAATCTTGCCAACTAGAATCTTCCTATTTTACCCCTTCTGTACTGGGCCTTATTCTGGTTTATATCCCAGAATAGGAACCTACCATCTGCATGCTTGTGAGACTATGGCAGACCCTGTAGTCTCCTTTGTTTTTAATTTCACAATAGAGAGGAAACTGTCTTCACAGGAAAGGCTAGGGTGCAGATGAATGTTTTCAGTAGTTGCCTAAGAATGTTATAATAGATCCTTCATGAAAATAAGTGAGAAAAAATGTCCAGAGAATAAGCACCTCCAAACAGCAGTCATTACAATTACTTAAGAACAGGTGAACTATATGTGAGAGTAGAATCCTTCTTAACAACTTGGATATTATATTTTGTATCAATTACATTTTCCAGGGCAGGTTCAAGAACAGTTCTACACCAGCATGCAGATGCCAGGCCCCTATTTCAGGATGTAATCTGGATCAAGGCCCAGTGCATTGATGAGCACCTATCTATCAAATAAGGAAAGAATCCCCTAAAAGGAATAATAAAAATAAAACTAACAATGGTCATAGTTTAGGAAAGTGTTTAGTTCCTCAGACCAACATTTTCTGTATTTTTGTTGCTTTTTATAAACTAAAAGGGACATTTACTCCTTCATTTGAAAATAGGGGCCTTTTGGCATTTACCTGACTGGTATGGTATACTAAGCTAAAGTAGAAGTGCAGAGCAGCCATCCACATTGTGCACGCTAGACTATGCCCATATTTGGCCAGCTGTGCCTGCAGGAGGAAGGCTGGCTGGATCAGCAAGGCAGCATCCTGTACATGCTCAAATGTTTGTTTATTTTATTTAAAGAATGTATATCCTGCCCTTCACCACATGGTCCCAGGTCAGTAACAATAAAAATAAAATATGTAACATATTAAAACTTAATTAAAATTACCTCTTCCTTCCCCTCCCTCCCTAAGAGGACAGCACCCTGAGGAAGCTAATTAAACAACAAAGTCTTACTGAAAAGATATTTTCACCAGATGACAAAAACTATACAGTGTAGGTGCCTGGTGAACCTCAAGATGGAGGCTGTTCCAGAGTCTAGGGGCCACCACAGAAAAGGCCCTCCTGCATGTCCCTATACCTTATACCTCTGAAGGAACTACAAGAAGGGCCTCTCTTTGAGATCTCAGTGCACAGGTAGGTCTATATGGGAGAAGGCACTCCTTCAGATACCCAGATGTTGCCATGGTGATCTGGACATTGTGTGTGACAGTGCAGCTGCAGTCATATTGCCACACTGCACCTCCTTCCTTCCTTCCTTCCTTCCTTCCTTCCTTCCTTCCTTCCTTCCTTCCTTCCTTCCTTCCTTCCTTCCTTCCTTCCTTCCTTCCTTCCTTCCTTCCAGATCACTGGGCTGGTTGACTGGCACAAGGGACACCCTGGGACACTTTGGATTGTTCTGCCAAGAGACCACACCCAGTGGACTAATTAAGACCTATACAGGATGAGGGAAAAGGGCAAACTACAGTGGAAGCAGTCCATTCAATATTCTACCTGGTATAGTGGAACTTGTTTGGCTTTATTTCACTGGGTACCCAGAAGTGGCACCAGATTTCTACCATTTCTTGGGCACTTGGTTCAAATAGTTCTGGCTGGTAACTTTCTAGGATGAGAACTTTAGTTCAGAGGCCTTTTCGCACTTCTGCCAGATGGTCAGCATGAGAGTGGTTTGCAGTGGCACGCACCTGCCCAGAATACAGCAGACCGCTCCAGCAAGAAGCAGAGACTCATTGGACCGAGCTTGTGGGTAGAAGAGGTAAGTGAGGCACGGGGAGCTGATGGGTGGCATGCACCCCTGGGTGGGGGTGGGCACCCAGGAGGCGCCTGCTGGCTGTTGCTAGCCCAATCGAGGCAGTGACAGCCAGCAGGACCCCAAGACAGCCCCGGAACTGGGCTGCCAGCCAGCAGGCCAATGGCGACCAATGGCGGCAGCCTGCGGCAGGCTTCCTGAGCTGTCCCTGCCAGACCGCTCTGGGATGGGCAAGGCTATGGTTGGGCCACAGCTAGAGCACGATTTCGTGCTCCACACTTTGGCTGTGATTAGGCCAGCTCTGGGACAGGCTGTAAATGTGTATGCTCTGTCTCAGAGCTGTCCTAATCATTCACCAGAGGCCTAAGTGCACAGATCAAATGATCTTTAAGTGAAAAATTAAGTCTTGTGGGGAAGATGTAAACATTAATAATTAAAAACAAAAAACGTGAACAGGGGGAATTGCAGAAGAGCGAAAGTTTCACAGGAATTTAATCTTTCTATTTTTACTTTCAAAGACTTACATGGAAGAGAGGTCAGCTCAGCACCATGTTGATCTTTCTTACTGTGGCGAATGACATTGATAGAATACAAGGAGAAACCCTCAGCAGTAATAGCATTAGAAGTCCATATGTCTCTTGCATTGAAACCAGATCAAAAGAATTTATATTAACCATGAATGATTGTTCTTGCTTCTTTTTCCCTCCAACCTGAGATACTCCAAGAAATGAGATTTAAGTTGGCCAGCTTGGGAGGCCTAAATAGTCTATCAAGTGACTTTTATTAGATTTAGGCCTTGAGCCTAATTTCTGAACATACTCCCATTTTTGTAGCTTCTAATGCTCTCATCATCTCTTGCTAAGTTCTTCTCTGAGCTTAAGGGGTTCTGGGGAAAGTTAATTCATAAGGATACAAATATTTAAAACAATTTCAGTTCATCACTTGTTGCATTTGAATGGGAGGAGCAGGTGGAAGTTTTCCAGTTCCTATTCTTTTGATCTCAGTGTTAGGTTGATCAGGATTGGAGGGGAATATTTAGGGGGATAATGCAGAAGAAAAGAAACAGCTTTAATTTTATGAGATTTGTCAAGAGTCTTTGGACATCTCAAGCCAGTCACATTGCATCAATCATAATAAAACTTGGCATCTGTTGGCTAGGACCATCAAGTGATTTATCCTTTTACTTTGCTTGCTTTTCATAATGTATATTTGAAAAAGGACAATTCATTATAATAATATTTAAAGACAGAATTCAAAGAAAAAATTCTGTGTGTGATATCATCTGCAAAAAAATGTCACTGGGGACTTTGTTGGACTAGCATTATACTACCGTAGATATTTTCTATTTTAATTATGTTCTTACTCTGTAAAGAAAATTAAACTAACTGGTGAATGAAATCAATAAAATGTGTAAAAGTTTTAGGTTTAGATAAATTTGTAAAAGTAGCAGTCTGATTTTAGTAATGGTTGCCCTTTTGTACATTATTTCCAGTTCCACAATATTCTTTCTGGGCTGTGGAGGCTAGAATTGTATACAGTAATCCAAATGTGGCCTCACCATAGTTTCATAATGAGGCACAATGACACTTGCCAACTTATTTTCTATTCCCGTTCTCTTAGACTTGAATTTGTTTGTTACTCACTGCTGCTGCACATTGGGTCAATGCCCTCATTTTGAACTGTCAATGAGAACCCCAAAGTCCTGTTCCTGGTCTGTCACAGAAAGTTCAGCTCCCATAAGTTTATAGATGCAATGGGGGCCGTTTGGTCCAGTGTGCATCACTTTGAGGCACATTTGCCACTTGTTTGTTCACCCATCCAATTTCAAAAGATTGCTCTGGAGCTCTTCACAATCTTTTTCATGCCATCAGGAACTTCATTCATTACCTCAGTTCTTACTCCTACTCTTGGCCATTTACAAATAAATTTAAAAGTTCAGGTCTCAAAATTGAGCCTCGGGGAAATCCACTTTTTATTTCCCTCCACTCTGAGAACTGTCCATTTATTTCTATTCCATGTTTCCTATCGATTTGCCTGTTCCCATTCTAGAACCTGTTCTCATCTTGCAAGACTGGTGAGTTTTTTAAGATCCTTTAAAAAACCCTACTGAAAAGTCTAGATAAGACTAAAACCCTACTGAAAGTCTAGATTGACAATGCCAATTTAATTGTCCCCTTTCCTTATTGACACTCTCAAAGAGTTCTAACAGGTTAGTCAGACATGATTTTCCTTTGAAGAAGCCATGCTGATTTTCATTCAGCAGCTTTTGCTTATCTGTGTACAAACTAATTTCATTCTTAACTGCACCTCCCATCACTTTCCTGGAACTGACATTGTTTATGGACCTGCAATTTCTTGGATCAGCCCTGGGTCTCAGTTACTCACCACTACCATGCAGGAATAGTTCATGCCCTTTCCTAAAGTCCAGTGAAATTTTCTTGAAATCTAGAAGATGGCCAACTTCTAGGACCATTCTGAACATCAAAGAGAAATGCCATCAGACTTCCACTTTGAAGCTGCTGCTGCTGCTGTCAAGGTCTTGGTCTGCAAGTCTTTTTCCAGGCCAAGCATGAACTCCGTAGAACATGCCTATGCTGCACATGTGGAATTGATACATCTTGTGATTTACATGGAAATGTTCATATCCTAATAAGTGATATTAGTTTAGTAAAACTGTATGTCCCATAGTCAGCTACATTCCAATGAAACTACACTTTTATAGGATGCACATAAAAAGATACTGATAACCAAATGTAGTCATGCAAATATGTCATAGGAAAAGGAACTACAGGCAGTATCTTACACTTCTTCCTCATCTTTTTTGTGATTTGCTATATTCTTTGCAGTCCCTGTAAGTTATGTGCTTCAGACTCGCTGCACTCTTTTTCTTTCTTTAAATGACAGATCATGAACACGACCAATTGTTATCGTATTTTTATGAGTGAGCAAACTCCTTGCAAAGGATAAATAGTATTCCCATCAGTTGTACTTGCTGTTTATGGTACCCAGAACTGGCTAATACAACACTGGATGGCAGATATATTCCTTCCCTAAGTTAACTGCTGTAGTTGCCATACCTCTTCATTACCAAAGGCTATAGAAAACCAGAGTTCATATCACAGTTGCTGCATTTCAGTGCAAAAAAAATTCTGCCTGTTAATCTGGGACCAAAGAGTGGCTGAGCATGCAACTCCATGTAAGCCAATTACGACCAAATCTATGTATATCAATATCCCTGATATATTTATTCCAAGGCCTATTAAAAATCATTTTGTAAACAAATAAAATGTTCAGTGCCCGGATGGAAGACTTCCTCTGGAACATGGCTGTGCTATAGTGGTAGGAAGGAGAACAAAACTGGAGGATTGGCATAGCATTTTGAGTGTCACAGCACTGAAAGCACAGCTGGACCAAAATAAATGGCCTTTGCCCATTGTCTCCCTTCTTTGTCTCCCAAGGAAGTGTTCCTTGCATGTCTTAATAAATTAAATGTTAACAAGTCACCGGGACCAGAT
>MTQE01001141.1:22934893-22947705 GCA_014337955.1 Aspidoscelis marmoratus | reverse complement strand
TTAAGGGTCTGGAACACCTCCCTTATGAAACTAGGCTGCAACGTCTAGGCTGCTTCAGTCTGGAGAGACGGCATTTAAGAGAGGATCTGACTGAAGTATATAAAATTATGCATGGTAGAGAAAAGAATTTTTCTCTATCCACCTTTTCTATACCATGCATAATTATATATACTTCAGTCAGATCCTCTCTTAAATTTTTCTCTACCACACAACACTAGAACCAGGGGGCCCTCTATGAAGCTGAGGGGTAGGAGAGTTGGATCCGACTAGGGGAAGTATTTCTTCACCCAAAGGGTCATTGGTTTATGGAATGTGCTGCCGGAAGAAGTGGTGACAGCTACCGGTCTAGATGGCTTTAAGGTAGGTTTAGACATATTTATCGATGACAGATATATCAATGGCTACTAGAACAAATGCCTAGGTGCATCTTTCAGGCTGGGTGTGGTGGTGCCGAAGCAGGACACTTCTAATGCCATTTGCTGGGATTCAAGAGCAGAAAATTTTTGTCCTTGTCTCCGTTTGAGATGCCATGAGCATTTGGTGGGTCACTGTGTGTGACAGGATGCTGGACTAGATGGGCTGTGGCCTGATCCAGCAGGGCCTCTCTTGTGTTCTTATGTTCTAACATTCAACACACCGCCAGATATTGCAATGGTGATTGTGATGTGGAGTGTGACTGTGCAGCCACAGCCACACCACTATGTCCACTCACCAGCATAGCACATGAAAAAGGATGAGAACCTTACTGACCAGGAGGTAACTAGCTGCTCATAGTTGACTTGTGGACCGTCCTCACCAGGATGCTGATGGGAGCATTCTTGCTGGTAAGTGCAAACAGGCCGTCTGACGCAGATCATAAGCTTATTATTGCTAAGTTCGGATATAACCTGAAGAAAGTAGGGGACAACTACTAGTCAACAACTACTAGACTACATGAATAAGGAGTGGAGGTGATCTCTGATTATTCTGTTCCACTTAGTTTGAAGTTGAAGCTGATAATGATGTAGTATAATAGTATATATTAGTAGTTAAGTTGTTTACTTGTATTCTTTTCATATACTCATGCATTTACTCAGCATATACTCTGCAACCATAAAACAATAAAGCCTTCCTTTTGGAATGCAATCAAGATTCTACATTTGCATGTGAACTCTAGACATATATGCTATCTGCCGTGCACTTCCCACATGCAAGCTCTGTTACCTTTAGTGGTTCCAACACTATTCTATGGAAGTCTGCACTGAGTTGACTTTAGCTTCATTCAGACATCATTTACTTAATTCACATTATTTGGATAATCTTGAATAAAGCATCCCCAGGCATGTTTTATTTCAAATTATCCATACTTTATTCCCTATTATCCTAATAATGCAGATTAAGTAAGTGCTATCTGGATGAAGTTTTCTCTTTCCTTTTCTTCTCTGCCTTTTTCCTTCCTTCTTTCCTCAGGTATTTATAAGTGGACAGCCATTTTGTCTTCTTGCTCTTGTTTTTCTTTGGAACATTTTGCTGTTGCCTCTTGTACAGTGTCACAAACCTCTATTGTTGTTCATATACTGTGAAATGAGGGAAACCCAGCATCTCATTTTGTACCCATAATATCACCTACACCACTACTACATCTTCCTTGAGCTTATTACTCCTCCTATCCAGTATCACAAGTTGACAATAGATCTCTTTTAGGACATCTTACATTGTTAGAATAGAGACATTCAGCCTTGAAGGTAACTGGATTTCTAAAAACATTCAAAATGGTGCCTACATAGGATAGATAATGGAGAATAGGTGCCAAGACTCTTAACATTCAGGCAGCAGGTGTGTTCCAAAGTGTAATATCAGCCTATGACTTGAGATTTTGGCAGCAAAATCTTTGGGAGCATCAACACCTATGGTCGTGGGCAACTTTAGTAGGCCCCAAGGGCTCAATGTTTATGTGTCAGAGGCATCCATCACCATAGAGTAACCTGAGAAGGGTATCAATAGACCTGAAAATGCCCTTTGCACTTCACTTCTTCAGAGGGGAAGAAATCACTTCTAGGATACGCACTGCTCTTTGTTGCTCTCACTGTTGCTGTGTAGACACACAGTGCTATGAGAGCTAACTATACACCCGCTTTCACACTTCCTTTCCCATCCCATGGATAGGAAAGGTGCGTTAGAGAATAACACTGACTAGCACTTGCACTTCTGAGCACTAGTCAACTATAGCCTCCCCCCTGCACGATCGATCACTTACCTGTTTTCAGTCGCATGGCCAATCCACTTCTGAGTGCCGTCATCTATGAATGGGTGCCCTGTGTGACCGCTGAGCACACGCACCAGCGCTGATGTGCTCTGCACAAACACAGTCACGCCTAGGGTTGTCTGAGGTGTCAGTGTGCTTGTGCAGCACCTCAGATGACCCCCTGATGCACTGGGGAAAGTGCAGATGATCGCTGCTGGATGCTACAGGTAAGTCTTCAGTTAGGGTTGGATTGCTTGTGGTGCAGAAAATTGCAGCTAGTCTGCAAGTAGGCAACCTCTGAGTAGGCTGGGGGGGTTTCTGGTTTGTAAATGCTTACTGAAAGTGCAGTGCACCTGCCCAGATGTTGCCTAATTGCAGACTACCAGCTGAAGTGTAAATCGGCCCCTGGGGCCTATTCGCACTTGGCTTTATTCTGGAATATATCCTGGAATAGGGACTTGCTGTCCATATGCTAGTGCAGGCTTCAGCAGGCCCAAAGTGAGGTCTGCCAGAGTCTGCATTAGCATAAGGACCGCAGACCCCTATCCTGAGATATACTCCAGAAAAAGGTCAAGTGCGAATAGGCCCCTGGTTTGCACTGGTACTGCACTGGAAAAAGTCCACTTTAGTAGGATTGGGGACCTTTGTGATGAGTTTGAAGGTGATAAGTGGAGCTGTCTTGCCAGCTCTAATGACAATGAAGGGTGAAGTGTGTGAATTCCCCATACTTTGCTCCAGGGATAGGAGCAAGCATTCAAACCTCCCAGAACCCTATGTCACAGAAGTATGAGCACAGCCTTCAACATGAATCAGCTATAGCTGAATAATTTTTTTCTTTCCTAATACCACTCAGCATCTATAAAAATCAGGCACCTGTTATTCCTTGTTATAATAAAACATACTCCTAAATGCCAATGTTTTGAGACAGCCTACACTGGGAGAGAGAGAAAGAGAGAGGCTTCATATACAATGTGAGACAGCTGTGCAACACCAACTTAAACATATAGCTGCCATTTTAATCAAAAAGTTGACACATTTCAATCTGTCTTTATCAGATTTCTCAACTATTGATTGGATTGTTTGTTGTGTCTCAGCTATCACATTATTGTGTCCCTTTGCACGCTCATTTTATAATGTATCTTTTTTATTTTATACACAAGACAGCTGTCAGGTTCTGCCCTCAGTTTTTGCGCATTTCCTCCATTATCTTCTCAGTCATGTTACTTGTCTCCCACACATTCTTTCAGCTTTAATTTTGCAAACATCCTCTTCCTCAGAACTACTTTCTCTCCCTTTTTGTTTCTCTGCACTCCACAAGACACCATACATTCATTTCTGCCGTATGTTACTTCTAAGCAGTTCAAGAAAGCACAAAAGCTGCTCTTTATAAATCTGTAGTGAGGCCACTTTAGAACTGTGTACAGTTATGGTAACTGTACCTCAGAAAGGATATTGTAAAACTGGAGAAAGGGCAGAAAGGGAGAATTAGAAAGCTCAAGGGCTGGAACCCTTGTGAAACCCAGCTGCAGCATCTAAGCCTCTTCGGCCTTGAGCGATGGTGCATAAGAGGTGACCTGACTGAAGTATACAAGATCATGCATGGTGTAGACAAGGAAAAAAATTGCTATCACACAACACTAGAACTAAGGGTCACTCTATGAAGCTGTCAGGCAAGAAAGTTAATACCAACAAGAGAAGTAGTTATTTTTCACCCAGATCATCATTTATCTATGGAATTTACTAGCAGAAGAGTTAATGACAGCATCTTAAAGAGTGGGATGGTTTGAAGAAAGAGTTAGACAAATTTAGGGAGGACATTTTTATCACTAGCTACTAAAATGGATGCCTGGATTCTTTCTCCAGGTTGGAGAGATGGGCAGGACACATCTAAAGGCCACTTTGTAGTGAGTTAAGGGCAGGTGAGGTGGGCCGTTGTGTGAGATTCTTTTTATAAACAACAAAGAGTATGATATTATAGACTGTGTCTAGACAGGATGAATATTTTGCAGGAACTGTGGAGCTGCTGTCAAAGTGCCAGCATTCTTGGGCATTACAATGCTCTGCAGTCCCTGCAAAGTCAGTCCCTGCTGCTGGACAATTAAAAAAACACAAACACCCTGCTACTTATATCAGCATTGGTTGTGGAGTTTCTTTTCCCTCCACATTTTCCTGGGTGTTTGAGTGAGATCTTGTGAGAACCCATGAGGATTTACTCCCATCTGAGAAGCAGTAGGCAACTCAGAGAGGGAGGGGCTGACCATGTTGTTAGAAGAACCATCCCTGCTGCTTCAAAATATTGGGAGGGCATGAGGACTTCCTGGGTGTTTCCACACTTACCACTTGAAATCTGGATTAAAGAAATCCAGATTTCTGAAATCTGTCCCTGGGAAGATCTGTCTGAAAAAAGGATGGATCCAAATGAGGTCTAATGCTTCTGCACTCATGTGGGAAGCATAGCTAGCGAGGAACACTTCATGTGTTCGCTGTGCGGATGCTGAAGAATCCAGAAGAATCAGGCTTCTCTGCAGCCCTGCAGCCCAAGGAGCCGCGTGATTGGAGCATTCAGCCATCAGTCACTCCTCATTTCCCCACCAATCAGCAGCATGCCTGAGATCCCATGGCTGCCGTGGCACTGCTGCCTCACTCTACATGGCGACTTCCTGCTGTCTCACTCAACATGGCGACTTCCTGTCCCACCCACATGCATTACCTCTCCTGTCCCTGTGCAGAAGCATCTTCCTTTGATGCGGATTTTGTGAGCAGGAACAGTTTGAAGACCTAATTTTTCAGGTCTTCTCAGAAACCGGTTTTGGCAGCCTCTAGACCCCATTAGAGATGGATCTCACACAAGGCTGTGCCGAAGTGGCCCTAATCTGTCCTGCTGTGCAGAAGGTACCTTGCACATGTGTGCCATATGTGTTCTTATTGTGTGCTTAATGGGGTTTAAGGGCCAGGTGGGAAACACCCCCTGTTCTCCTGTGGAGCTCCTTTATTTCACAGTGAAAAAGCTTCCTATTTTTAATTCATTTCTTGAGGTACTCATAGATATGTCCTGCTTCTGCACGTAGGTACATGCCCATTCGTAATAGTAAGGATATATCTCATGACAATTGGTAGAAACATTTTAAAAGTCAGTCTGATTTTAAGCAAAAAACAAAAGAAAAAGAAAGTGTATCATTTCTAGGTTTATTTTTCTTTCATGGTATAGTTTCCTTTCATCATAGATCTGTTACTTGATGTTCTTTCCTGGCACAAGCCACAACAAACACCATTTTGAAATAAGATCCAGATTTAATGGAGGATGGGCAATATTTTCTTGGTGAGTCATGCTCCAGGTTTCTCTCTCTCTCTCTCTCTTCTCTTCATGTTCCCATATGATTCCCTCTTTAGAAGTGATAGTTTGTCCTTTTACTATTTTTGGTTGTCCTTAAATGATCTTAGAATAAATCTGCCTTTTCAATCTAGCTATGACATTATCTGCAAGGAGGAGACCCTTTTTTGACAGAGATGACTTGGCCCCAGTTATCCATGCTCTGGTAACTTCTGCACTGGACTACTGTAATGCGCTCTACATGGGGCTGCCCTTGAAGATGGTTTGGAAGTTGGAGCTAGTGCAAAATGTAGCCGCTAGAGTTCTGACCAAAACAGCTAGCCTGATGCACATCACACCAGTTGTAAAAGGGTCGCATTGGCTGCCAATTCACTACTGAGTCCAATTCAAGGTGCTACCTTGACTTACAAGGACCTAAATGACTTGGGCCCAAAATATCTAGGGAACGCCTTCTCCAATACTGAACTGCCCATGCCTTAAGATCTGGTAGGGAGGCCCTCCTGGCTGTCCCACCACTCTCAATAGTGCCCCCCCCCCCAGGATATGGAATAGTCTCCCCCTTGAGGTGCATCAGGCTCCTTCTCTGTATATGTTTAGGAAGGGGGTATTGACGCATCTCTTTTCCCTGGCCTTTGGTTCAAAATGGTTACACTTTCCCCCCACTTTGAGGTAGTACTGTTTTTTTTAACATGTTTGTTTTAAAATGTTATAGATATTTCTGTTTTAAGATATATTGTTTTCTTTAATGCACTGAATTTTGTTACCAGCCCAGAGACCTATGGATATACATAGGGCGGGATACATACATACATACATACATACATACATACATACATACATACATACATACATACATACATACATACATACATACATACATACATACATACATACATACATACATACATACATACAATACAATACAATACAATGCTCTGATTAAAAATACAATTAAAATTTAAAAAGCCAGAAATTGAACTAAGGTTGCACACAGCGGTGACTGCACAGCAGCTGCAAAGTTGCAAGACAGGAGAGTTCCAGTCACAGGAAATGATTCTGGAAGGTGTTAGGAACAGTGCTCTGGGTTGTATTGTGATGGGGAAACCCTACCTAGGCAACAAACTCTCAAAGCAGGATCTCCTAGAAAAAAGTATTTTTAAAAGTCATATCACCCAAGTGAATTGTAAAAACAACAGACATCTGCACTAACCACCCACACAAAAAATTACTGGAAAACAAACTGAAGACTTCAGTAAAATGCAGTTTAAAAAAAGACTCAAAACTAGGGGAAATGGGTCTACCAATGATCCAGATTAAGGCACCCTTAAACCAAATCATGTCCTGTCTAATCCAGACACAGTGAACCAGTGGGGTCACGACCTCATAGAACTGAACTAACGTGGAACTCTACGGAGCCTAGGGGTGTTTCTGCACTTACCTCAGAAATCTGGATCAATTTAGATCTGGATTTCAGAGATCTGTGGTAAGCAGATCTATTAGATACAGATCTACTGCCACCAATTCCGTCCACACACGCAAGGTTGGGATGGAATTAGATCCGGATTTGAGGTGGGTGCTGTGCAGAAGCACCCCACCCGCCATGATTGGCTCCTCCAAAGCTGAGCATGGCAAGCTGGGGGACTCTGAATTTGGGGCTCCCCTCACCCCAGAAGCGGCAGATCACCACTTCTGGAGCCAGAGGGGAGCTTCACCTACCCCCCCCAACCCACCCTGGGGGTGCCGAGTGGGATCCCCTCCTTACCTTAACACAGCCAACCCGATTCTGGCTGCAGGGTCCCGGTTGTCTTCACACCTGTGTCCTGCGTGCCTCCCGATTGGCCAGGGTTGGCCAAGTTGTTCAGATCATGTAAAGAAGTTGCAGCTGCTCTTGCCCAAGATGTAAACTCAAGTGCCACTTTCCTGCAACAGGTTTTAAGAAAAGGGACTGTAGAGAGGAACAACAGACATCAAAGATTTTGATTCTGGCAGAACCTTAGGAAAGGGGGAAGTACAACATAATGTCGTGGGCAGTAACCCTGTGTTTTCTGTTAGCTAAAATAGTACTCAGATATTAGTGCATGCTCCATTTCTGAAAATTATCCTTAGTTCTATTCCAGCCCAGCTCCTTATATTCTTATTTCATGTCACAGCTGGAGAAAAGGAAAGGAGCACATTGCAAAACAGGGTGGTGACTGGCTAAGTGAGGCCCCAGGGCAGAAGAGTGTGTGATCCCTGAACCCTCTGGGTTCATCCCCATGCACATTTGGTCCAATACCAAAACCAGGTTCAGCATGCGGTGTCCCCATGCATTTGTGATTTGGTCCAGTTTCTGCAGATGAAATCCCCCCAAACTGTGCCAGACCAGGATCAAATTTGGTCCTCCCCCCAAAAAAACCAAGTCTGAGCACAATTGAGGTCCTGGCACACATTGGTTAGCAAGCTAAGACCGCACATGGGGATGGTACCGGGCTATTCAGGGAGGAGATTGGTGCTCATGTCATTCTTAAAATTAAGTTATTTTAGTTAAAATACAAAGTGTGGCAAATACTATATGCCCAGACGTTCAAAAGTGTCGCCAAAGTGTTTTTTTTTTTTTTTAGTAATGATAAGTAGTTTAAGGGAGGTGCTAGTCAAGCTCTCCAGGAGGGAGTGTGAAATAGGATCCTGGCAGAGTCTCAACCAATCAGGTTGAAGCTAGCCAGCTAGGCCCATATTTAAGGCAGCCCGAGGGAACTGAGTTAGTGTTCTCTGATATTTGTACATTTTCCATGGAAAATATTCCACCCCCGTTTCCCGATCACAAAGGCAGGCACGATAATGGCTTGCTTTTTGTTCCAATTCCAAAAATGTTCAACCCCCTTTTCCTGATTGCCAAGGTGATCATGAAAATGGCTTGATTTTCTTCCTTTTAAACTTGGCGGGTGTTCTCACGCTTCCCAGTGGAGTGGAGGTGTGCAAAACTGCTCAAGCACCTAACTGCCACTAAACCTTGTAATGGCTTTTGGTCTTTTTAAATTATTTATATATTTATTATTATTAAGCTTTATTTGAACTTTTTCCCCATGCCTCCCAGCCCAGTCCTGGCTTTCTGTGCTGCTAAGGGAGGGGAGGATGCAGCATTTGCAGCTGGTAGCACAGGGATGGGCTGACGTGAATCCGGCTTCCAATGAGGAGAGAGGGGGCAGAGAGAAGCACTGCTCCCCCATGCCAGGGTTTGGAATGGTTTGCATGGGGCAGCTGCATCTGTGCCCAACACGCACCCAGCCTGCATCACCGGGAATGGCATGGGGATGGACTGAGATCGATCTTGGACCCCCTCCCAGTCCCGTGCGTGCCCATTCCACACCACATGGCATGCATGGGGATGCGGATTCTGTTCCTATCACAGTGCCATAAAGGTTCCACAAAGATCTTCTTTAAGATAACTTTGAAGATACTGTTTTCCAAAAACAACTTTTCCTGTTTCCTTTTATCAAATTGTTCTGTGTGTCCCTGCTCTTAGCTTTATCTTATACTCCTCTACACTGCAACAGATATCTCATTTTGCATTGGCAAATGAACCACTTATGCCATCAGCTTTCTTTAGATTCCCGCCCCCATGAGGCATTTGGAAGAGTCTTGATACTCCTTTGTCACCCAAGCCCAATTTGGCTTGTGGTCTCAGGTTCCTTCTTTTATGCATTTTTCCTCGGCAAGAGAATACTTCACATAAATGCTATTGCATATATTAGTATATACTTTTTAAGAATCTTGAGAGAGCCATTATTTCTTTTACAGGCTCTTCTTTCATGATACTGTGGTTGGATGTAATTGTGCAAGAACAATGCTGACAACTGAGCGCCTCTTGGCAGCTTTCACAATTTTTGTATAAGCCATTTTTTCCACAGCGTTTCTGACCATCAGTAGGGTTTTTCCCAAAAAAAACTTATTCAAAAATCCTTGGCGTAAGCTAGCATTTTTGCAGATGCTTCCGACCTTCTGTAGCTTTTGTTTTCCTTTTACAGGAAGGGAAGCAAGGTTTGGAGGGCTTGTCAACTTCTGTGAATTCCTAGGCAGCATTTTCTCACATGCTGGAGTTGAGGATACATGAGAGATGGAGACTGGTGGTTTTAAAAATTGTTATTATACCAAACTTCACTTTATTCTGTTGCATATATAGGCTGTTGTCACATATAGCCTTTCTGAATTTGCTGGTATTCCACACCAGATAGTGTACCAATGGCTTCCCTTCTGCACATTATTGTAGATTAAAGAGTTTAGTACACTCTTTAAAGTAAAAGCTGAAGACTTGTATTTTCTAGCAGATTTTTGCTGGGAGGGGAATAACAAACCATCAGTCTTCCATTATTTTTTCTTCACCTTATTGCTTGCATTGTCAGCTGATCTTTCATTACGCTAGCCTCTCTGCTGCATTTTCTACGTTCACACATAAGAAGAAGAGTTGGCTTTTCTATCCCGCTTTTCTCACCCAATTTAAGAGGACTCAAAGCAGCTGACAAAGCCTTCTATTCTTCAACAGACACCCTGTGAGGTAGGTGGGGCTGTGAGAGCTCAGAAGAGAGCTGTGAGTAGCCCAAGACCACCCAGCAGAATCGAACCCAGTATTCCCAGATAAGAGTCTGGCTCCCTAACCACTAGACCAAACTGGCTCACTCCCCATTTTCATTGTCTCCACAGACTCTGTTACTTTTTCTCCACCCCAATGCTTCTTGCTGCCTTTTTAGTGCTCTTCTCAATCTGCTTTCTCTCTACTTTTTGTCTCTGTGTACTGCTTAACCTTTTTTTTCTGCCCTTTCCTTCCGGTTTACTGTTTCCTTTTGTCAATCTTTTGTAATCTCACTACCACCATCATTTACACCTATCCTACCTTTCAAACTTTCTTTGTCCCCTTTGGCTACTTACTTCCTGCCATTTCACCCATTTCTTCAGCCTGACATTCCAGCCTGGCAACTAGAAAGTACGGTAAGACCTTAATTTAATAACTCATAAGTATCATTGCTTCCATACAGTTAACGTGGGTTTGGGAGGGAAAGAACACCCATAATGAGTATAGAAGGACAGCTGTATACCCAAAAGATACTTTGTTTTTATAAATATGTCAAGCTTGTCTGGAAGTTGTCAAGATCAATAAGTCCTTTGCTCAGTGGGTCTTTTCAGTCTCTTCAGACTTGCACAAAAAGCAAATCTGAACATTGCCACACTTTTGCTATACTACAGTTCCTAAATGGGAGAAGTAAATTATTTAAGTAAAGACAGATGTTTTGTATTCCTTAGTGCATTAAGCAGTGGGAAATTTGCAATGGGAACGGTAGTGAATAAAAAATTTACATAGGAAAGGAGCTCATTTGCATTTGTGTTGAGTTCTCCTGCCAAAAAATACAGACAACTTCAGCAAATTACTATGCTCTGGTATTTAACATCAGGAGATTTTTATAGGCACATTGAGGATCATTGTGTATTTGGCTTGTGACCCAATCCTTTCCCTCAATCTATAGAGTCATGATTCATTTTGTTCATTTTTTGAGGTCATTGTCTGCTGCCCTCAGAAAGATTATTGGGCTTTGAAGTTTCAGCTCTGGAATGCAAAGCATATTATTCATCCACAGAAGAAGAGTTTGCCACCTGCTGCTCCCTCAGGTACAGTGATTCAAAAGCTAAAGCAAACCACTCCTTCAGTAAGCCCCTGGAATAATTTCATTCAATGGTGCTGATCACACTTAGAAAAATTTGATTCCTACTCAGTAACTAAAAGGAAGTTTAATCAGAAACTTCTGAAAGAACTGTTGCTTCTATTTTTACCAGAAGTTAAGTACTATAACATCACATAGGCAGCTATGGTTAATTAGTAATCTTTGCATATGTTATGCCCAAATTCTGGAAAATGTCTCCACAATTTGGGGCAGAGCTTCAGCATTATTTGTGCAATTTCGTGCTTTGAAAGATTCAGACTTACCACAACATATAGCTTAAATGGTCATATAAAAATGGGTTCTTAGAAAGACTTAAGCTTGGACAGCATCTAAAAAATGAAAACTTCGCCTTGAAGAAGCAAGATTCATACCAGTGTTCTGGCAAAGCTACTTGAGAAATCTGATGTTTATGAAATCATGTATGAAATTCACTGGCCACCACTTATCAAATTAGCACGTGGATTGAAAAGTTTTATAATCCTTCCTTCCTTCCTTCCTTCCTTCCTTCCTTCCTTCCTTCCTTCCTTCCTTCCTTCCTTCCTTCCTTCCTTCCTTCCTTCCTTCCTTCCTTCCTTCCTTCCTTCCTTCCTTCCTTCCGACTTCTATTAGATTCGATGTTTTGCCACCTGGATCACACTTCAGCCTATGTGGATGGAGTATATGGAATGGAGGGCTTTAGTGCATTTAATAGTAAGGATAATCAGCAAGTGCAGAAACTTCCTATAACTCCACAACAGATTTATAAGCTACCGGTTTCTTCCCCCCAAGCAGTTTGCTGTACCTTTTTGTTAACCACTGAACTTCTTCCTCACTGGATCAACTGCTAATTGAAGTTACATTCACAGTGTTCATCCCACAGTGATATTTTAAATTTTCAAATATCGTGTTTTTAACAATTATGCAAGGCAGGGCATTTGTCATTATCAATAGAATGTTCTGTTTAAGAGCTCCTAAAAACATTCGGTTCACCACTTTTTTTTACTGCGTACCATCAAGTCATGGCCAACTTCTGGCTGACTTCATAGATACCTCCAAGTAGTTTTATAAGCAGAGGTTTGGCGTTACTTACTTTCAGAAAAAAGCTGCAGTCCAAACTGGCAACCCTCTGCTTTTCTGGCAGTTTGCTCTAGCACTGAGCTAAAGCCAATCCCTCAACATATTATATATTAGATGTGGTTGGTCCTATTTATAAGGCAATTCACACATTCTGAAAGAAGGAAATTAGGGATGTGCACAAATATTTGTAACATTCAAAATTTGTATGAATTTGGCCGAATTCAGACATTTGGACTCGAATCAAATTTTGGCATATTCAGAGGTTGACATTCAGTTCTAATAGAATGTTTCGATAAATTTGTACAAAGTTTTGTTACTGACTCTTATGGGATTTCTATGGGATTCTTATGGGATTTGTATCTAACTTTTGCATTGAATTGTATAAAACATTCTTCTCAAATTCCAATCCTACCACATTTGAAGTGATTTATTTGAATAAACACATTTTTTATATCCCGCCCCGTCGGCGTGCGTCTGCTGCTCCCCCGCCTGCAAGGTATAAAGCCAAGCA
>MTQE01001141.1:22898056-22923247 GCA_014337955.1 Aspidoscelis marmoratus | reverse complement strand
ATATTCGCTTACAGTCTAGACTGGAGCAATATTGGAGCTGGTATCAGTGCTATGGCATACCACTGAATTGAAGCCTTCTGGTAATTCTGGATAACAAAGGCATATTTTCTGCATGTCTCCATGATCTTCAACCTGAGAATGAAGTTTTCAAGCCCCTGAATTTGTTACTTGGGCCTGTTCTAGCCAGGGCTCAGAAGCAGCCCACTTCTAGCCCAGGGCCCCTCACACTTGGTAGACCAGTTCAACCAGTCTCCCAAGGAAGAACTGATTCTAGTACGATGCTGCATCCCTGCAGATGAGGTTTTCTATCATGATATTATAGTCAGCAGTGTGGACATTGTGCTCTTGGAAAATGCTGGTGTTGGCCAGCAGTTCCATGAAGACTCAGACACACATTCAGAGCTGAAAGTTGAATGGTGGAATCTTTCCCGTTTTCAGGATTTGCCTTCCAATGCACAGAAAGCTACAAACAGAATTAGAATGATGCAGAATGATCCTGGCACTCTCCAGGATGTTATTAAAAGACAGCAGAACTGAAAAGGCCCTCTCCTCCAGCAATCAAGCACAGTATATTTTCAGGTTCTCCATCATTTGTTTACTATGCTGTCCCATAACTTACTGAATGGTTGACAAGGTAACGGTCCAACTGTATGTGCAATGTGTACTGAGAAAGGAGACCCCTATTGGGGAAATCTCTCCACTATGCTGCCTTTGCTTGTTTTTCATAATCACCTGATTCCAAGCAAATCTGACAATTCCTAGTGCCTGTTTGAAGCCTTTGGTGCCATTCTTAATAATGTTTACATCTTGTTTTCAAATAATATTGATTCTGGGAGTGTTTGTTCTTTTATGGATGACTGTGTCAATTTAGCATTTTTAAAGCCTCCACATAAAGATCCCACACTTTAGAGTTTGTGATTGTCGCCAGTTCTAATAATTAAGTGCAATGAATTGTTCAGTCATTCTAAAATGTTTTCACAAACCAAGAAGGTTTGGGGCAACTTATCAGACAAATGATGAAGACTCCAGAAATTTCAGATTAAGAATATAGGATTTCTTTATCTTATAATTGCTGGCACAGGATAACTTGAGTGACAGTGCATGATAACTATTAATATGGTCTATCCAGCCCAATGCCTGAAATCCATCTTACAATTTCATTTCCCTGTTTTGTATTGCAAAAAGTATCTGTTACCATAGCGACATCTTGGTCAATAGCTTGAAAATACATCTAAAAGAAGATACCATTTTATTCCTGTAAAAGGCCACATTTTGCACAGAGGTTACAGGGAACACATGTTCTCCATGAACATATTACAGTGGGAAAAAATCTGAACTTTTGTCATGAGCAGTGGATGGTGATTCTTTTCCTCTCTCCTAAGACAGATTTCATTTGTCACTGAGATAACATAAAGCAATGAAAAGGCTGTGCCTGTTTTAGACAGAGTTTAGCGTGGATTGATTGTGAATGCTTTACTAAAGCTTCGCTAGATGGTACATTGAAGTAAAGTGTATTTGTATCTTTTGTTAAATTGTGAATCATATTTTTGGAAGAAAAGACTATGGGAATTGTATATTATGTGTTATTTCTATAGACTTGATGATTTATTTTTTACTGCGTGTTGTCAGGTGATAAAGTTTTAGGCAGGATCCAGTCGGCAGAGGGAAGAACTATTTTGTCCCTGCACATTAAGAATAGTACCACACTCACAGTGGATGGGAGCCAATAAATCAAAACTGAATCCTGGCTTGGTGGAAATGTGTGCTATATGGTCTTGTGACCATGAAGAAGAGAGGCGTCCTGTTCTTGATGCAGTTGCTTGCATAATTTGGGGGAGCTCTTGGATTCTGCATTGACACTTGAAGTTCAGGTGGAGGCAGTGGCTGAGAGTTCCTACTTCCAGCAATGACTAGTTCATCCGCTATAACCCCTGCATCAATCCATGCTCTGGTAACTTCCAGATTGGACTATTGCAATGAATTTTATGTGGGGTCTACCACTGGAGATGGTTTGAAAGTAGAGATGTGCATGAAATAGCATTTGAACAAAAGTAAAAGGTGGTTAGAATCAAGGATGGCAGGTGACCTCCTTAAACCCCTTGTCCCCTTCACCTTCACTGGGTGAAGTTTTAAGCTGGCAGTGTGGCATGTGAGCATCAAAGTGTAGAGCCACTCAGTAGCCACGTCCCCTACCGGCCTCTGCCACTACCACCTTACTTTGAGATTAAGGCAAACGCCATCCAGGACTGTTGCATCTACACCATCACCTACTTACTTCCCTGGCATCATGCATAAAATCAAATGGACAGTCCTTCCTTTGCAGGCTGAAAGCAATGGTTGAATCTCTGACTCTGAATCTCTGCATGTGTGCCTGCCCTCACCCCTTCACTGCTTCTTTCAGAGAGAATGATGGCAAAATGGCTGAGCCATGAGAGCATGCCACTCTGCATACTCCACTGCTTACATGCCACTCTGCCAACTTGCAACTGAATGATGTTAAAAATGAAGAATTAACCAGAATGCCCAAAATATAAGAAGTTATTAAAACACTCCAAAGGGTAAAGGCCAATAGAGGTCTTGGGAGTGAGGTCACCATGAAGAGCCCCTATCTGTACTCCAACTAGCAAATGGGGAAGAGCCATGCTAATCAAGAAGTATGCAACTCTACAACTCAACAAAAGTACAGTATAGTCCCCTTAGTAGTACCAAGGTAGTGATCAGGCTCCACATAGCAGCAGCAAGGTCCAAGCTGTGGGCCATGCCACATAAAGCTAATTCCCTGTGCCAGCCAAATTTATGGGTACATCTCCACAAAGGATTGCTTCTATTGTTTCTGTCCTTATGTACAGAGATGGCACATAGATGCATATATTTTTAGAGTAATTCATCTGCAGTTGAGGTCTACCAGTATCCTGTTATAGTATCCTGTTATTGGCTAACTAGACCAGGCTACACTCTATCTAATGTGGATGGAACCATCTGGGAGGGTTCAGGACCTCTTCTGTTCTACACAAAAGTGTGGAATAAGAGGTCCTGAGAAGTTCTAGATCTCTCTCACACTATATCAGGATTCCCTATGAATGCAGCTAAGTAGGTAAACTGACCTTAAAGCTGACAAATAGCATTATTTTAAGTTTTCTATCATCTGTGAGGATATAGGGGAGCACAAATTGTGTCTTCCATGTATGATTGACTGGATATAAAACAAAACGTGATGAACTGCTTCACAATTTCACATGACTGTGCAACAAAACAATTAGATTGAAGTACAGTTAGTCTACTAATGTAAATATTGGTTTTTTCACTTTCATGTAAAAGAATATTGACACAAAAGAGCAGTGCACTCCCCCCACCCCTGCCTTAAGGCTCAATATTTCTCAGCAGGAGAAACATGCCCATTTTAACTGTGGCTTTTTAAAATAACATATGATTATTTTTCATTATCACAACAGCTTGATCTATCTCCTTTGTCAATATTTGTCTCCAACTCACTGCTGCTTATCTCTAGGGTGCAGAATCTGCCATTCTGATCATAAGCAAAATTATATGCTTATCATGGGACCACAATTGGTTTACAATTGATGCTTTAGGCTCCCTCCAAAAGTGCTAATAAGAATACACATCTAAAATTTGAGACTTTGTACTATATACCTGGCTTTAAGCTCTCAGTAGATTTTAGAGTATTTTATTCCTGGGGATGAAGTACTAAGACATGTGGATTATATATAATCAATCTAAACATGAAAAACATGACTTTTTCATTGGACTGGATTCCCCAGTATTAAATGTTCTCTTTAAAACATCAACCCTCTTGCCTAGTAGCCATGCATTGCTTATTTCCGCACTGCTCATAAAATAACCTATAAAAGTGCAGAATCAGTTCAAATGATAAAGGAATGTGAGACAAATGCAAAAGATTGCACACAACTTGTTTTTAAAACAATTTCTATTAACCATAAAACATCTTATTACATAAAGATTGGGCCTTTTTGCACTTAGGCAATCAGGACAGCCTGGCACACTCTGGGATGGTGCATCCACATACCACGGTGCTGCCTCCATCCCAGAGCAACCCAGAGTGTTCAGGAATGACTTGATTACTTCCTGGACACAGCATTCACACTTCTTCCTAGTGTGAATGCTAAGTGTGTGGGTGGAGCATTGCAGTTGCGGCTGCATAGTTGCATAACCATGCCTCCATTACAAAGCAATGTTCTGGTGCATGCCAGAAGTTGTCATGGCCATTTCTATGGCAATACAGATGGTCCTGGACTGACTTTCCTAACTGCAACAGCCCCAGGTAAGTGTCGTGTCTCAGGCAGGCGAGGGCAGCGAGGCAGACACACGTGCATGCTTACGGCAGTCCTTTGAGGGTTCAGAAGTAGTCAGCATCAGTTCAGTCCAAGGTCAGGGCTCCAGAGGTACAGCATGAGTCACAGCAAGAGTCAGTCAGGCCAAGGTTGGGGTTCCAGAAGTTCAGCAAAGTCGTAAGAGGATCCAAAAGTCAGAATACGGGCATGGTGGGAGTTGCATCAGAGTTGTCTGCTACACCGGCTCAGCGTGTGCAGCTCAGTTAATTAGGGGAGTCATCACCATGCCCTTGCCAGTGCAGCTGAGCCAAACGCTGCAACCGGTGCCTCATCTATTTCTGCTGCCAAAGGAGAAGAGGGAAGGGGCGCTCTTGGGGTTGACTGTCTGAGCTCTCATCCCCAGAGCTGTCTGTGTGCTCCCCCAAAACTGACCTCAAACCCTCAACATCTGCAGCGCTGTGCCCCGGTTGCTGCCCAGACTGTTGCACCATTGCAACCGCACCATCCTCCTCCGAGGAGACTGGAGAGGCATGCCGGAGCATGACAGTAAGTTCTGGTGCTTGCAGTATGAATGCCAGCTACTGTTCCTGAATATAACTTCCATGGGATAGTATGGAAAAAAACATTATTTAAAAACGTCAGTTGGCACACTTTATACTTTATTTTCTGATTATTTCCAACCTACCTCTGAATGACTGATTGTTGTCTTTAACCTTATTTATTCTTTGGCCACCCCGAAGTCTGGCAACCCTTTATTGCCCGTCTACAGATGCTAGAAGAATTACCAATGCCAGGTTTTGAAGAGTAAAGATTGTACACTATTTAGCTGACAGTTTCTATGGAATATTCCTTTTTTAAAACTTGAGTGTTAGATAATAGTTGGCTTGTACCTTCTCATCAGTTCTGTTATCCTGTCCAGAGCTTATCCCTGTTCTGTTTCAGTGTATCCATGGCCCACATCGTATGGGATTCATGTGAGCCAGCACTGGGGAGAGAACTATATCGGGCAGACCAGCTACAAATTGGGCCAGTGAGGTAACTTTCTGCTTCCTTTGTGGATGCATACTGGTGAGGGAAGGAATGGACCACTGAAGACCACTCTGAGAGACTTCCAACCAGCCTGATAGGCAGTCCAACTTCCAAGGAAATAAAGGGAGGCTGCATATGAAGATGCCACTCTTGGGACATCTAGATGTTTGGTTGCCCAGTTTATTGAGTTGGCTGTAGGGAATATGCTGGGCCATCCGTCTGGAGGAAGCTCTCATTTCTGTAAAGTGCTTGCACTATCAGTGCTTAGAATTTGAGGTGGTAACAGAAACTGGCCTGGATTGCTTTAAAAAAGATTTAGATCTATCCAACTGAGGAAATAGAGGGTGTGATGTGCGCTATGTGCATTAAACACCTGGAAGGTAGGTAGAGTTAAGGAATTTATTTTTTGTATTAGATTAGGGATTGAGACAGGCTGAGAGGGGGTGTGGCCTTAGGAATCTCAGGAAGGAGGGGTTAGCGAGCCCAGGGGCCAGCCAATCAGGGAACACGGACAGCAGAGGAGGCCTTTTTTTAAAAAAAGCTTGTGTGTTAGAAATAATGGTTCTTGATCTTATGTCTGACTGGGAAGGGTTTAGAATAAGGATGGGTTCCGAAGTTTGCCTATGAAGGAAGATAGGAGGGGATCCTGAATAGTTCTGTTAACTGAAATGCTCTAAGTACTGAGACTGTTAAAGTAACCAAGTTGTAACAAAAAAGCGAAGTTCATATTTGAGGTGTGTGTGTGTGTGTGTGTGTGCGCGCGCGTGCATTTGCGTTGTGGAGAGAGGTGGATTATGGGTCCAGGGGGAAGGCTGCTGAGTCAATTTTAAAAGTCAGTGCCCAGAAATAAAAGGGACTGAGGCGCCAGGAAAGACATGAAGCTAGCCCCAGCCGTGACGCCACAGAGGGTGACTGTCATTCATTCATTCATTCAGTTTATTAGAAAGGCGGTATACAAATAAACTGAATGAATGAATGAGAGTCACCCTCTGTGGCGTCATGGCTGGGGCTAGCCTCATGTCTTGCCTGGTGCCTCAATTACTCAAGGCCGTTTACAGCAACCATGAAGAATACAATGCAAAGTAATACATCATACATTAAATAAATATATCATAATATATTTACAAAACATTGAGGGAGGGGACAAAGAGGCAACAATGCCAGGACCTTTCCCCTCTCCAAGCTGAGTGCTGCTAGGGTTGTTAATCTGCTGACTCTTCAGCTCCTTCTGTGCCAGTTCTTCAACCACAGAACACATGTGAACTACATGAAGAATTAAATCAGGGCAGCGCAGCAGCAGACACACGCTGACGCGGGCTGGCAGTTGTACTCCTCCTCTTCTGCTTGGCTTTATACTTTGCATGCGAGGGAGCAGTAGACGCCAGAAGATGGCAGAAGTTGAGGATGAGGATGAAGACTTGTGGAAGAAAACAGCTCAACTTCACCAATTAGAAAAGCATTATAAATAGACTTAAATAAGAAGACGACTCTATGAAGGAATAAATAAGGGCTAAATGGCCATTAGGAGTTGAATCAAGGGGATTGGGGCGGGGGCGAGAGTGAATGAAAGCCCACATCACCTTGAAGCAATCTCTGTTCACATCTCTACATGTCCTAACATGAACAGTTACTAACATTAATTACAAAATGCATGTACATGTGTAATCTCCAGTTCATTTAAATTGTCTTGGTATTCATTATAAAAATGCTATTTCAAATGTTAGATGGCCTATAGGAAAAAAAAGTCATCCTTTAATCCACCATCTATGATGCCACAATAAAAAAAGTCTCTCCCCTTAGATCTTTCATCATTCAAATAATGTTTTAATGTATAACAGAATTTAGCTTGTCAGATATGTATCCATAGATAAATTCTTTGTTGTAGGAGGTATATCAGCAGACTGAGCTGGAATAATTTTATGTAGTGATAGCATTACTTCTAACTTAAAAAAAAATGAAATAAAGGGTCGTCTGAGAGAACATTACTGCCAGTAGAAGTAAAGAAAACTGGTTTGCCACTGATGGATTCATCAGTTACTTTAACCATATATATAAAGAAAATTACGTGTAGTACTTCAGATACACATATTTCCATACAAATTCTTCTTGAACTCCAATGAACTATACCGTGGAGGATATTTTTATTATGCTTTTGACAGTGCAAATGCACTGATATTACAGAGACTGTACTAATAACAATACCCATGAAATTGAATATAATGTTCGCAATGCATGATGCAACAAAGAGATAATTATAGTACTCTCAGAACGTGTCAGGTGTCAGGAATGAAAATGTTCTTTCTCACTTTCTGAAATATATGACAGATAACATGTGCAATAAAATGTAGATGTGCTGTGTCCTAAGTTATAATCTCAATCGTTTAAATATTAATTTCAGTTTGGTGATCCTATTTTAACTACAAATCAGTCAGCCCCAAAAGTCTGAATTTAAGAAGCCTGTTCAAACTCTCCCCTTTCCTGGTAGAAGCAAAATCCTTCTCTCCTTGAATGGATCAAGTGACAGCTGGGCATAAAGAGTATTAATGACTTGGGCCCCAAATATCTCGCATACGGACCTGCCCGTGCCTTAAGATCTGGAGGGGAGGCCCTCATAGTTGTCCCACCACCCTCAAGAGTAAGACAGGTGGGCACATGAGAGAGGGCCCTCTCGATAATGCCCCCCAGGCTGTGAAATAGTCTCCCCCTCAAGGTGTATCACGGTCCTTCACTGTATACATTAAGGAAGGCAGTGAAGACGCACCTCTTTGTTCTGGCCTTTGGCTAAATGTGGTATAGTTTCCCCCTACTGCAGACATTATTGTTTTATACTTTTATATATATATGGCTGTATTTTAACATGTCTGTTTTTAAATGCTGTTATCTGCATTTGGGTATAGGGTGGGATAGAAATGTAAATATAAATAAATTCACATATGGCATCAAAGCAAGCTGCTAGTTGTAACCACCAGGAATGAGCATCTTATCAACAATCTTGTATAGTGAATCTTTCACATTTATGTGATCAGGACATCCTCACATGTTTTGGGATGCTCCATATGCTTCATCCCAGAATGGTATGTAAGGGCATCCTGGGCCTCCAAACCAGTGAAGCAGTAAAAACTGCTTCACAGCTTGACCTGGAGAGTGTAATACACTCTTGGCCAGTTTCTGCATGGAGTGCTGAAACCACTTCCAGGTGCAAATGCTGTGTGGTGGAGATGCAACTGGGTAGTTGCACACCATGACATGATCACCATAGCAATGATCAGGCATGTGGATGAAGTTGCCATGGCCATTGCTATGGCAATTCAAATTGTCCAAGATGGACTGTGAAAAGGCCCATTGCCTTGCATGCATAAAGCTTGGGAGAGAGGAAGATATTTTCTTATGTGCCAGTGATAGATCAAGGATTATCTCCAATCTGCTGTTTCTTGCTTACATGAGATAGAAAAGAAATGACAACACAGAGATCTGTGTGGTTCTTGGTATTCTACTTGTTAGAGATAAGGTTACCAGCCTTTGAAGAGATGACAAAAAGACAAACACAGTCTCACCATTTCCCCATAGCATCATATGTGATCAAAGGTTTTGCTTGGAATACTTGCAAACCTTCCCTGTCAAGCAAAACCTGAGTTTGCAGCATCCATCAGCCCCAAATTCAGGCTTACACAAACAATACCTTCAAAATATGAGAGACAAGCCCTAAACTCATTGCTGCAGCAATAGTTCCCTTTCTACAGTATTTAGTTCAGTATTTAGTCAATCTTCTTCACAGTTCTAATTTCATTCTTTTACTCTTTGGCTAAGGAGCTGGGTTAAAATATGTAAGCACAACAAATAACTTTTCCTTCTGCTAAAATGTCATTCATTCAGGAAATAAAGGAAAGTCTGCACCATGTACAGCACTGAAGTATAATGTATTCAAAAACTAAATTTAAAATGAATAATGGTATCACAGTTGACTGTCTATTGTTGTCAAGTGCCATAAAAAAACACTGTATAGAGATACGCCCACCATTTTGGCCTGCCTACAGTACAGTCTCTCATAGGTCTTCCAAGGATTTTTTTTTATAGTTCTTTTGACAACATATGCAGTCCTTTGGGGTCGTGGTTTGGGGCTGTGTGATTCACATGACAGAACATTCCCTGCGAGATTGTTCTTCTGGCCACACCCAGGAGTGTTCCCTCAGGATACCACTTTACAGTGTTTTTTCTTCTTGCATCCCAGGTGTGGACCACATTCCTGTCAGTGCCATTTCATCAGGCTCCAGAACAAGGTCCATTTCTGGGAGCATTCTCAGGGATGAGTGGGAAAATCTCTAGCCTGTAACCACAGAGACCAGAGCACTTTTGCTCCCTGGCCCTGAGAATAAGGGAGATGCATCTCCTCTCCCATCTATCAATTCTTCACCTGAATCACTCATTTTAGGACAGGAAAATTCTCTATGGATCATGCTGTGGTGTGCAGTGCTGAAGTTTTCTTTAATCCTATCAATCCATTCTGTTCATTGTTCTGTTTCCTTGGTAAGCATAATCATTTTTTTCCTTTTCCTTCTTTAATTTACTGCAACAGATAAGTTTTTGCTTTGTTTATTTTTTAACTACTGGCCTCCGATTCTGCAGCTTTAGCATTTGCTTGTCTCTTTTCTTGGTTGACAATTCCCTTAAGCAGATGTTAAGTCGTTATGGAAGTTTTCAAACCGAAGGGCAGATATTATATGTGTTAACAAAGTGAAGGAATAAAAGGCCTTTTAAGTTTTCATATCTCGTATTTTATGTAACTGCGTTGTGGAATCTTTGTACAGTACTCTCTGCTCTCCTTTATAACAGCCAAGTTGAGCGGGGGCAGGGGAGAGGGTAACATGATTACTTGCTGGAAGGTCACTCTTTAATACAAAAGCTACGATAAATCAGAATAGCACCAATGAGGAGAGGGAAAAAAATAACAAGCAGTCAACCTATCTACCTGTCCCATAAAATATACTCCCAAAGCATATTTGGAAGGTAGGACTAGTGTGCCTTTAATAATTGTACAAAAGAGGACATTCTTTCTTTTATTGAGCTTTTAATGTTACCGGAGTTATTTCTGAGTCTTTGCATGCTTCTATTCTACCTCACTTACCCAGGCATGCAAAGATCATGTTTACACTACATGGCTCAGAGACCTTCCATAAGATTCCTGCATCAGCCAGTCTCCATGTCCCTCAACACATTTGGGAAGAAATGGCAGCACCCCCTGGGACTTGTCAAAGGTGCCTAAAGGTGTAGCACATGAGAAACAACACCAACACTAATTTCCTTGTGGACTTATCTTTAACTCTGAGAGTCCACAGGAAACATTTCTCTGTGTCTCTTTGCCATGGTTGCAGTAAAAACCTTTCACCCAGTTATTTTGAAAATCTTGTTCTTTGTATTTCTTTAATGTTTGATTAATTCACCCAACTTTAAAATTGTTTATCATTTGACTAATTTGCCCAACTGTTGCCACTTGCTATGTAAGTGCACAGATGCAATTTTCAGATTCGATTTGATTCACATTGAATATTCAAATGTTTGAATTTGGCATGAATAGGGAAAAAACAAATACATGCAAATTCAAATTGCTTTGAATACATTAGTATCTATTGTATGAATATGCAATTCATATTTGAAGATACGAATGTTAACATTCATGTGTCTGTATGCATCTATACACACCTGTATGCATCCCATTTTTATCCCATATGCATCCCATTTTTGTCCCGTACGTATCCATACAAATGTGTATGAATATGAATAAGATGTGTACGGATACATATGTAATACATATCCGTACACATAAGAATGTCTGAATAATTTGTACAAATGATTCAAAACATTCAGATTCATTCAAATGTTAAAAAGCAAATGTACAGACACTCAATTCAAATTCCAATGTCCAACTTCAAACAAATTCGACCAGATTTTAAATGTTTTAAATATTCTTGCACACCCCTAGTAATAACACATCCTGTGCAACTTTTTATTAAGATCAGTCAGTTTGTACTCTCCAATTGCTCCAATGCAGCATTAGTCAAATCTGAATTCCTTAAAATCCTATATGTGAAAATGGTGCTAAAAAGTGTCTCTATGAGCAGTTCTTATAATAATGCTTAGGCTTGTTCTGTACCTGAGCTGCCTAAGTGATAGGTCTCATTTGCTTGATTCTGGTCGTGTTCTTAAGTTCTGTAAGCACAAGGTTCAGTGCTGTCAGGATTGTGATTGAGCCTTGTTCTGCTGTTCTCTTTCTTTTCAGCATGTGTTGTACATAAAGAGTGAAGGTATCTTTTGTCCTGCACTGTGTTGGGCCAAATATGGGTCAAATTGAGTGATCTGGCTCAAGACTGGAGGAGCAGCCAGAGGTATAAAATAATGGTCATCCACGTTAAGATGGTCTAGCCACCCAACTTTGGAGGCTGGGAAAAATCTCATCTGGTAACAGCTAGGTAGATCTAGCAGTGGGAAATGGCTGAAGGACCACTTTGAAGTTGTATCCTGTTGGAGCAGGGTCCAGTACTATTTTCTCACCAGGGCCAGTTCCAATGTCATGCCCATGTGTATCCAGCTTTCCCCTGGAGGTGTAGATCCCCAGTGGACAAGTATGCAGTACAGATGCAGGATTTCATGAAGGCTAGAGATGTGCATAAATATTTGTGCTATTTGGAATTCATATAGATTGATATTAACTCTGACATTCATGGACGGATCAAATAGGCCCTATTAGTCTGCAAATCAGATTTGACCCAACATTTGTCAAAGCTTCACAAAGCTTCAGCCAAGGCTGGGTCCCCTCCCGTGGCCTCCCACCACCCCCTGGGGCCATCCAGACAGATATCTGAAGCCCCTCCCCCCCACATTCAGGTTGGGGGAATCTGGCCAAAGAAGATTTTTTCCACATTCAACTTGGATCAAATCAAATATGGGAAAATGGCTTTGTGCACACCCCAACTGAGGGCTGCTGGACTGGGTGAAAACAGCCATTAGGGTAAGTCTTCAAAGAAATATGTTTCTGTGTGTTTTTATTTCTTAGCTGCATCAGGCAGCATTTTCCTGATAGATTTGACAACGGATATATACATCCATAATAATCATCTGCTGATTTTATGTATAGTGTTTCTATGCCATATTACAAAAAATAAAATAAAAAAAATATCACACATACTTTGCTCTTTAAAAAAACCCAATTTTTTTGGTGGTTCTAGTATACTTTTTATAAACTCTTTTCAGAAATCTCTGCTCTTATGTGTCATGTTATCAGTGCTTTCCAGATAGCAGTTATTCACCAGTTTCACTTACTTCGCCTTTACTTAGTGATAACTCTTTTATCAATGTTGTTTATTATTTTTATCTCTCTTCTGCCCATCTTGTATGCACAGCAGGCTTTTTGATCTCTCTGATTTTCCTCCTTTGATTCAGGAATGTGGAAATATCATCTGTTAAAAATGTGTCACCTTCAGATCTGTCAGTACAGTGGTCTGTATGTCTTGATGCCTCTAACTTGTAGGACATGGCCATGTGCCAGTATCTGGCTGTGTCTAATATGTTCCTTGCTTTCTTTGTCTGGATAAGAGCAATACAAATGAAGTATTCTTTTCTTTTAATTATTTTTTGCTAATGTTGAATGGAAACTGAAGACATAAAATTGTCTCTGTATATCTGGATAGTCATCTATAACCTCAAATATAATGGTTATTGTAGAATATAATATAATGGGATGCTTGTTGTTTTGTTTTCAGATAATTATAATAGAGTTTGTCTCTATAATATATAGGAAAATAGCAGTTTTCCCTTTGTCCACCTCAAAACTGTCTCTTAAGTATTTTCTCTCAAAGTGATATTTTGAATCTTTTTCTTCTACATTATTTGAGAACCCTCATACTCAGGTCTAGAATAGGATAGTGACCGTACCACTCCAAGTTGCAGATAGAAATACTACTTTTTAAATCGTCCCACATTTCTTTAAAAATAATTTCTGTAAAAATAAGAGATTGAGAGATGCTTATCTAGAGCTCTTTCAGTGTTTGTTGGTGATCCAGATTAAGGAGCCTCTTAATCTGGATAATGGCCCTTATAGTCCTCATGTTAATGCAGAGCAAGGAGACTCAGTCCCACCGATATGTCTCTATATGCACTGGACAAAGTCAGGGGCATTTTGGCATTTCTGTTCCCATCCATGGATGGAAAAGGAGTGCAATCAACTAATGTTGACTAGCGCTCGCACTTGCAATTGCTAGTCAACTTTAGCCTGCTCGCCCCCTCAGTGATTGAACATTTACCTCTGTTCAATCAACAGCCAGTCCTCTTCAGGGCACCACCATCTTGAGTGCAGCACCCTCAGTAAGTTCACAAGCTTCTGCACCATTGCTATAATGACCGTCATGTCAGGAGGCTAGTGGAGCTACCAGCACACTTGCACAGCAGCTCCAATGACCTCCCCATCCAGCAGAGGTGTGAATAGTCACTGTCTAGATGCTATCAGGTAAGGAGGGATAAGAGTTGGTAAGGCTGTGGAGCATGATTTTGTGCTCCACATCTAGTCAGCAGTTAGGCTACTTCTGGGCAAGCAAAGGGCATTACTTCCATGTAAATGCCTCGTCCAAGTGCCCAGATGTTGCCTAATTGGTTTTTTAAAATATTTTATTTATTGAAATTTTTCCACAACCTAAAAAGAAAGAAAGATCATTTACACACTCTTTCCATCATTAAATTAGTTGAAATTCCCTTGACTTCCTCCGCTTGTCTGACTTCTAAGTTCTGTATCCGTCATTTGTTGCTCCACATCTTTGTCTCTCCTTGGTTCCCTGTTTGTTCTTTATCATCACTCGAACCCATCTGTCGTTAATTCGAGCTCTGCCAGATATTCAATAAATGGGGACCAGTCTCTGGTAAATTTATCAGTTGATCTATCATTTAGTAGATTTGTTAATTTATCCATTTCTGCCAAATTTGTCATCTTTATTAGCCATTCTTCTCCCGATGGTATCTCTTCTTCCTTCCACTTCTGAGCATACAGTAATCTAGCTGCTGTCACCATATACAAAATTAACGAGTTTACGCTTTTCCAATGTATTATCTACAATCCCCAACAAAAACAATTCTGGATTAAACCTAAAGTTTCTTTTCAAAATTCTTGACATAAAATTGTATACCATAACCCAATATTTCTTTACCTTTTCAAATGCCCACCACATGTGATAAAACGTCCTCTCGATTCTTTTACATTTCCAACATTTAGTAGACATATTTTGGTAAGCTTCCCCCAATTTATGAGGTGTTAAATACCATGTATACATCAACTTATACACATTTTCTTTCAATAGTATACAGGAGGTAAATTTCATATCTTTTGTCCATAATTTCCCCTATTGATCCATCTGAATATTATATCCAAAATTTCTGGCCCAGGTAATCATACAATATGTTGCCTAATTGTTCACTACAGGCCGGAATGTGAATTGGCCCAATTCTGCAGTGTCATCCATGTTCTGGAACTTCTAGGTGTGCTTTTCACCTTTTGGAGGTATGAGAAGGTTAAATGCAAAGTTTCCATGGGCTTTGCAGCTATGAGGAGGACCAGATCAACACTGTCAGTGCAGGTGGCATTAATCTAAGCCACACCTCAAGGAAATCTGAATCAGTGGGCCTCTGTGTAATCTGGATTTGGGTTCATAAAACATAAGTGCAGAAATGGCCAAGATTCCAACTTAATTCATTAGCCACAATAATTATGTATGTTGTTGCCTGGGGTAAGGCATGATATGGTGGTCTGTTTCATGTTGTGGGTTCTGGGATGGCTGGATTCTGTTTCCTTCCACACTTAATGATGTTGAACAGGAATCTGATCAGCTACTTAATTTCCTTTGCAGTAATATGATTTTTAATTGGTTAAAAGAATTACACTGGATTTGTGATACAATCAACTACTGAACAGAAGGGGAAGAAAACTCTTTTGTCAAGATATTTTGCATTCTTCCAGCGTTGAAAGAAATTGTTTGAGTGATCCCAGTAAACTTAAGGTGCAAACTGATAATGTTTCCTTCATTGTGGAAGGAATGTTACACATAAAATTTTTAAGCTGCTGGAAATTCTCATTTATACAAGCCCCATTTCACACCCAAAGACTGATAAGGAGTTGTTTCAGTAGCACGAAATATATTTTATGGAAACACTGCATGAGGATCAGTGATAGTTAGCTTGCAAGCACTAGCAGGTGGAGGGACTTAACTGGGATTTGTCTGAAGCCAAAAAACTGCCGCAATTGAAGCTTTTGATGTGCAACTCATCCAAGTGCCCTTTGCCCATGATTTTCTGACTTCAAAGGTACTGGATGAACCTCTAGTAAGCCCTTTTCCTTTCTCTCACACACTTGCCATGGCTGGTGAGGATATACTACTGATGGTGATGGATGCTGTTTGTACAAGTACGCCATCTTGCACGACAGAATATGAATATTGCCAAACTGTTGTGCAGAAGTTGCAAATGTGAATGGGGGGTTATCTTGGTGCTGATGATAAGAGGTGGAAAAAGGCGGTGATGGCCATTTAACATACAGAATTCTGTTCTTTAACAGACAATAGGATGCAGTACTTCCATGAACCTCACTTTGGTTAATAGAACCACAGATATAATGCACATGTCACCACCTGCAGGCAGAACCCAGAACTTCCTTCCTTCTCCTTAGAGTCCAGGCTAGCTGCTACATGTTTTAGTGCTTCCAAAGGGTTTTTTTATTTGTCGTGATATCAGCAACTTCTTTTATGTATGCAATATCTTAATAATGCTCATCTGTTCCCAATTTAGTTCAGGAAAGAAAGAAAAGCAGTGATGTTTACCTTTTTGACCCCAAATGCATCCATGCAGAACATTTTGTTTTGTTTTTTAAAAGAATCCATCCATCATTCATAGACGTTTTAATTGCCACGGTTCTGTTTTGAACATGTTGGATTTTAAATGTTGTTGTGGTTTTTATTGTTTTAATATATTTTGTTTCTTGATGTGTTGGGTTTTAAAGGTTGTTACTTGCCTTGAGACCTTCCGGTATGGGGCAGGATAGAAATATAAATGATAAATAATAAAATAAATAAATGATCTAGGGCTGAGTTATTAAAAGTGCCAAAAAACAAACAAACCCTGTTTTGGTAGCTTCCTGGACACCCCTGATATGTAATGTAAACAACATGCCCCAATATATTTTTTCTCATCTGAAACACACTTCCTTTGACTTCAGAGATATAGCCCTTGGCACTCCTGTGAATCCACATGGCAGCATCACCTTTGTCCAAAAGTGGCAAGCATTTTGCAGTGGTGGCTATCCTGTTATGAATAAGGGTTCCTTCCTTTCAAGTGTGGATTCCATTATGAGCATTAGTGGCATGCCATGTTGCATATAACATGCCCCTCAGTTTCCTGCTGGGTACCTTTTTTCCTTTCTGTGGATTCTACTTAAAACTTCATTCCAAAATGTTCAGAGAGATAGGGTATTTTTGTGCAGCAAGGTGTTATTCTTATATTCATGGCAATTTTTCTGTGGAATCAGTAGTGTGAGTCAGAACTGTTCATTTAAATTCAGTGCCTTGTGCCTAATTTTCTTTTCCTGTTTGACCCATTCAGGTGAACAATCCGTACTGTTGAAAGGTCATGCATAACAAAAGAAATGAGACAATCAATTCCAAAAGAGAGAGTAAGATTTATGATAATGAGAAGTAATACTAAGAAATATTAAAGTTTCAGATTTAGAAAATCTCAAACTTTCGCTCCTCTTTGCCTATATTATAAGCCCGGAATTAGTTGGTGTGATTCATGGTGTGCACAAATATTCAAAAATTCGGATATCCAATTCGAATCCATCGAATGTTGACATTTGAACTCGAATCAGATTTTCAAAAATCCAGATTTGCACATTTGAACTCAAATCGGATTTTTAAAAATCCAGTATGGATTTTTAAATAATTCGAATGTGTAGATTCGTATCTGTCATATACGAATCTGCATGAAAATTATCCGTATCTTGTGCTTAAAATACGGGATTAAAACGGGAGGCATACGGGATAATACGGGATGCATACAGATTTTTATGGAATGCATACTCATATGTATAACATTCTAACATTCGAATGTATGGATTCAAATAATCCAGATTCAAATTAGATTTTATTACATTCGGATCTTAAATATCCAAATTTAATTTGATTTTTTGACATTCGAATCTACTTGGATTCGAATGTCAAAAATACATTTGTGCACAACCCTAGGTGTGATTGGTGGATGAAATGTTAGACGGCTGACTGTACTGGGGACTTACCAAAACACAGGGCCTTTCTGCCCTTGGTGGTGTACTCAGGACCTCCCTTCATCCACACTGGACACAGCATGATCCAGATCAGGAGTCTCCTGATCTGGGTCACAGATAGACTTCAGTATGGAGGTCTACGAGCATATTAGTAAGGTCTAATCTGGAACTTTAGTTCCTGGCTATCAGTGATCATGGAGGCAGGCTCCAAATGTTGCACAAGCTTCAGGACATGAAGGTGAGCTGGAAGAGCTGCTGCCATACAGATGGTGCTACTTCAGCCCATGGTGACCTGTCCTAGTCTTCGGGTGGATTGTTTTGTTTCTGACCTGCTATTTCAGACTAAAAGAGGTAAGAGCAGGAAGGCCTAGTGGTAGAGTGAATTCCTGGAAAAGAGAGTGCTGAAGATTCAAGAACTAATATCTCACTGAAATATCTCACTTACCCTGTCCTGGGAAAATGTCCCAGAAAGGTGTAGGTGTAGAATGGGTTGGACATCCGCACTTTGTGACATCCAAAGCATTTGAAACAAGCCGGTGCTGACTACACACTGACTAAGTGCAAATCACTGATATTACAGCAGAAATCACATTGCTACTACAACATCACCAGTGTACATGCACAGCAATGATGTAATGGCAACAGGAAGATGCAGCACAAACATGCACTTTTGCCACCTGTTCACATGCTCCACTGCACCTCTTCCACCAGTTTGTGGCTAAGTAGACTGTGGAGCATGAAAACGTACTCCACACCTATCCTGGCTGTGGGACACTCTGGCACATGTGGAACCACTTCTGGTATAGGAACAGCTCCAGACACATTGTGCTGACATGTCCCCAGGATTCACCAGTCAGAGACGTGTGAATTTGCCCAAGATCATGGTAAACCAGTTCTACAGTATACCTGTCATGAAAACTGCATGTGTACATCCACATAATTACAGGACTCATCCCTAATTTGGTGCTACCAAACAGCATTAGATGCAGTACCACAGGAATGGAGTTACATGGATGTACCTCAATGCTTCTGATGCTATTTGTTTAGGGAAGGAAGACTAGATTTGATCCAATAATCAAAATATACTCTCAGTTACTAGTAGAGGGGGGGGGAACCAAAGATGAACTTTCATTTTTGTGTTGTATGTGTTCTATTGAAGCATACTGCATTTTTCAGCAGTGTTTAGTAATAGTGAGAAAATAATCACTATGTAGGCAAAAAGTTTAGACAGCTATTTAATCATAAGTGTGCATTTTTTAAAAAAAAGTTAATTAATTTAGAGCAGATTCTACTGTATATTAGTTGCTATTACAGTTTTCTAAAGCCTGCCTTCTATGATTCCAATAATCACTTTTCCAGTACAAAATATTCCTAACATACATTTTGTTTTTCCATACACTCCAAGTCCAAAATGGCAAAGGCAGGGTCTCCCTCCCTCTCTGCCCCTTCCTTTTCTCTAGGAAGAAGATATGTACCTGTTTTGTCTTAGGGTGGGGTGATGGGGGAAAGAGAAAAGAAAAATAAACCACTCAGGTACATTTTAGGGTGTAGCAGCATCCATCTCTGTGAAAATATCTGTACAAATGTAGAAAGACAACCTGACACATATAAATGTGTTGGCATTACTGTTTGGCATACATCTTCAAGAGCTTAGCACAAGCTTACATTTGCTTTCAAGCTTTCTAGACTACCCACCATTCTTCATAAACATAGTAAGTAAAAGGATTTTATGCTTCATTTCCCCTTTCAAAGACATGTAATATGTCAAGGAAAAGGGAGGGAAACATAGGCACCTTTAGAGAAATTTCAAGTAGTGGAAGTGCTTATGCCACACATAGTCCTTTGGTGTTTTCCAGAAGATAATCAGATCCAGATTTTTGCTACCACTTTTTGCTAAAATATTACAAGATTTCTATGACCCTTCAGTATCTCCCAAGTCCTGACCTTCTTTAGTTGCATGGCTGTTAGAATCGCACTGTCCTTACATACAGCATTTGCCTACATATTTTAACATATCCCTGCTCCCTACATAAAAAAAGAAAAATAATTTTGTCAATTTAATGAAATTGCCTTGTCTACAGAAGACAGGCAAAGCCCACCCACAGGTCACCTGAGGAGAGTTAACGTTGCAATTGTAAGAGACACCTTGTTTCATATTAATCTGAGGTTTTACCCTCAGCAATTATTTGCTCAGTTCTTGTTCTTTTTCCTTCAGGATATAGGTTGTGTTTATGCACAGAGTTTTTGTTTGTTTTGTTTTTTAAGACAGCCTCAGAACATCAAACCCCCCCCCCAGCATTTGCTTCTTGTGGTCTTGTCTAAATGGTCTGTGTAAGCAATCTTTATGGTATGGAGTGCTCCAGGACCAGAACAAGGCTGTTTGGCTTGGGACAGCCTGTTCCACTCTAGCCCTCTTGCTGACTCAGTTTCAGAGCTGGCGTGATAAACTTTTAAAGCTCTGAAGGCCAGAAAACATCTCACAGGAAACAACTATGCAGCAAATAAAAGGACCAGCCAACAGAAGCTTGCTTAACATTCTTGGGACAGTGTCCCAGGGAAGTTATGAGAAGGGACGGAGGCTGGCGTTCACATTCTGAATGCTGCCCCATCCTAAACCTTGCTGGAACCTGACCTGTAGTAGGTTAAGTGCAAATACTCCTGTGAGGAAGCAGCCACCTAGCTGTACCAATGGACATATGTGCCAGACCATTGCTACAACAACCAGGCAATGCAGCATGGGGACTGTACAGCCACAGCCATGCCGCCATGTCCCTATGCAGCCTACACTCAGAAGTACATGCAAAGGGGCTGTACTAGGAGCACTGCTAATGCTCCTAGTATAGCTGTGGAACACTTTTTACTTCTCTACAGATATAGAAGATGGGGATCACAGCACACACTGGGACCTCCTCCAGGAAAGAACCATCTCCACAATGTCCATCTGGAACATGCATGATTGTCCCCAACTTGCAAATGTGAAAAGTCCCATATTAGAAAATGAAGTTATCCTGGCTGGCTTGTTTATAGAACAGAGGAAGGAAAGGAAGCAATGAAAATGAAACAATTTTTAATTCATTTATCCCACAAGTTATTCTTTCTTTGGTTTCCTGTTTCCTGTTCATACCAGAGAGGAATTAATATAAGCCTCAGCGCACCCATTCATCAGAACCATTGCATTACCACAGGTCATGATACAGGAATTAAATTGTAATAAAATTTATATTTAGAGCTCAACTTTCAGCTGGAGATCTCTAGATAACTTAGAGTTCAAGGTAAAAATACAGAACAATAATAAAAATGAGAAAAATATTCAGAGAGTTAAAACAAGCAACAGATGCAATTCAAAATCAGAAATTAAAAAAAAAATCACTGGTCAAGGTTTGATTTAAACCCAGTATACCCTTCCATCAGAGCTGCATTTCATAGACCTTTTCTGCAGTGAGCCTTATTCTAGATTATATCCCAGAATAGGGACCTGCTATCCACATGCTATTGTAGGCTGTGCCAGGCCCCACCCAGACCTGTCATGTTTTGTACCAATATGCAGATGAGAGGTTCCTAATCCATCATATAATCGGGATTAGGGCCTAGTGCAGAAAGGATCATAGATGTTCCTATAAACTCTGGGCCAAGAGTCAGAGGATGCTACATATGATTAGAATTGTAGAAGCCCTAGGAAGCATGTTTGTCACCACTATAATGTTTTCAAAGTTTTCTGCCAGGGATCGGTTCACATGATAACCCTTTTTTGAACCCTTTTTTGAATGCTAATTTTCATCCTATTCCATTCCAGCCTTGATATGTCATCAGGTAAGTTTTCATTTTCATTGAAAGTCTATTGTGTCAGTGCGTATACTAACTGAACTTTCTACCCAAATTTATATTCTGCACTTGTTTTATGTGTTTATTTTCTAACTATAGAAGTTTTTAATGTAACAACCTGAATCAATTATATCACAGATGTTCTTGCAGAAATTCTAATGCCAAACTATAAACTAAGATATTTTCCAGTAACGGCAGCATCTGTCTGCTTTGCAGCTCAGGTACTTCAACCTGTGTTTTGCCTGTGTGATTAAGCTGACTGGCACTTGGCTCCTGTCTCTACATCATAGCTCCATGTGGATCTACTTTCTTAATGAAGTGGCAAAATACAATGTGACATTTATCCTCCATTATCTAAATTCAGCATTCTGCTGCAGGACCTCCCCATTGCCTGTCCTCCAAATACTTTTATGTGGACCACCTGTTTTCCTGATAAACTTGAAATTACATTAAGGTCTATTCTTTTTAAAAAATATTACTTTTTACTTTATATTTGGTCTAATTGTTATGAAATACGGTTTATAGGGTCATTGCTGCATCGATAGGTAAACCCAACAAACTGTTCTAATAAGGTTGCCAACCTAAAAACCTAAAACATAACTGCACAACTGTTAAACAGTCCAAAGGGAGTTATACTTTTCTGCCTCTTTCTCTTGCATCTTAAACTCCAACAACAAGTACTTTAAGCCCAGTTGATTCCATCTTATATTATGTTTAAGAGTACCGAACTCCAAGGATTGCTTATCCTTAGCCATGTCTCCATAAATGCAGCAGAGGGAAAGCACCCCCTTGATCACAACCTCTTCGGAACTGGCTGAGATCAATTAATGCAACACCATTTCCACTGGAGAAGGCAAGTTACAAGAAGTGGCCACACCAGCACGCAGCCTCTCTGCACAGGTGCAACAGCCCCATGATGTGGCATTGTCTCATCTTTCTTGGCACAGTGAGGTGTGTGGGGTAGCAACTTGGGGCACTAGTGACTTCCCCTACACACATCAGTGGAATTGAGAAATGGTGACTTGTCAAAGACAGCTTGGCCATGAAACAGAGATGACACATTCTGCATTTACCTTCTGATCTGGATCTAGTGGTCTGTGCTCTGGATCCTGGATCAAGGAGGCCTCACCTTGGCTTGGACAAAGGGCCTTGTTCTGGATGACAAGAGGGATGCAAATCATAGGAGGTGTACCAAGTCTGATCACTCACCCTTCAAAGATAACTCAGGAAAGCCTGGCAGTAACTAGATGGCCTTTAGGAAGACATATTACTCCACAAGCTGAGCACCTAGAAGAGAGTGATGAGACGTCACCATATCACCAGCCGTGGAAAATACCCTCCCATTCTTCAAAAAATGACAGTGCAGCCAACAGATAGATTTGAGCAGTAGTTTCCAAAACTGGCCAGATTTGGTGAAGCTTTCCCCAATATCCAGAAAGCACTGTCTCCTTGCCTCCCACTTCCTTCTGTAGGTACTGCACAACTGACTGTTCAGCACTATCAAGGAAAGTTGGTACCTGCTGTTTTGAGAGAATGACATTTGAAGCTGAAAACATGTAAGTCCTCCAAATCAGAGGGTGCCAACTGGCAGCATGATTCATGACTGTATTCAGAAAGTGCACTGCTGAGCCTGCTACTGCTAGCCAAAGGGAAACTCCCACCACTGGAGGCGGGGGATGCACTACAAGCAGGTGTTCTTCCACTCTCTGACCCCTGTCCTAATCTCTCTACCTGAACTTTCTTAGCTGTTTGAAGATATAAATGTTGATCATCCCTTGTCTCTATACGCAAGGTTTTTCTTAATTTTTTTTTCTCATGTCACTGTCAAGAACATCCCAGTGAGCAGAGCCTTTAAGAATCAACTTATTACCATAAATGGTTTGGCCTCCAAGAAAGATAGAAAAAAAAAAAGAAAATCTAGGGTAGAAAGACACTTCCCTTAAATAGGGTCATGTATGTCTTTTTCAGATAATTTTCTTGTAAACTAGTTTTAGATTTGTCTGCATCCAAAGGCCAGTTATCTAATTAACTTGAATAAGAATATAAAACAGATGAAATTGCAACCTTTTCACAGACAACCTGAATCCAAAGAAGGGAAAGAAGAAAAGCAAAAGCGCAAAGGTGCTCTTGAAATCTTCTTCAAACAAAGATCTATTTTTCTTTTAAGTTTCGCAGCTAGTTACTCATTTGGTTGCTTCCAAGTGCTGGAAATAGGTTGCTTTGTGGAGTTGATAGAGGATTCATAGCATGCTCAGGACTTCAGGTGGAGGCAAGGGATACGGAGGTACAAGGGAGACTGCTTGCTTCCATGTTTTATATCAACTTTATGGAACGCATGCATAGTACCTGCCTCTGTCTGGGAAGTCTTAAAACTGAGTCAGAATGCCTTTTTTAAAAATATAGTTAATAACTTATTTGTACATAATTAATTACTGTTTTGGGCTTCTGCATATGCTAATCAAGTGTATCATTTTAATTCAGTTTTTGTATTCATTCTCTTAATACTTCCATATGAATGTACTGTTTAAGTAACTTCTGTATGGAAAATAGCATAAATATAATTTTTTCTAATACTACTTAGTATATAAAATAAGAGCAGTACGTTTGTTTGTTTGTTTGTTTGTTTGTTTGTTCGTTCCTTCCTCCCTTCCTCCCTTCATCATCAATACCTGCCTGTATGGACAAATGTGTAGCATCATTCTGTGTTTCTATTGTTAGATAGCAGAAATGATACTGTAAAAAATATTTTTGTATAAAGGAATAGGCTAATGGCTGTTTCACTCTGCTGCAAGGCGTAATGCTCTTCCTTAAGTGGCCAAATAAATCTGTCAAGATTTAAATGTCTAAAGAAACTGAACCTCTCTGAATGGGGGTGGGCCTTTTCTGTACTCACACTCCAGCTCTCCTTTTGAGAATGCCTATAAGGTTAGAGATCACAAAGTCTACAATATGTACACAGACTTCTTCCCTTCCCTTCATCAGATCAATCCATAGACCTCAATCTCAGTTTAAGCACTATCTTTTAACAAAACATGGACCAAGCTTGTCACCTCACTGTTTGTACCTTTTTCAGACAGACATTTTACTGTGGTAGCTGGATTATTGAATTCCCTTGCGCTGAAGCCAGGAGCAATGCCCCGGGCCTACAGTGTTGGCAAAGGATTTAAAAAAAATTCTTTTCCCCAAAGAAGTATCTATTTGAAGCACTTCTCTTTAAATTATTATAGAATATATCTCTTCTATTCGAGTTCACTCACAATGAAGCTGATTTCTAAAATGTCAAAATGTTCTCTTTCCCCCTTTCTTTCACCATAATCTCAACAATGGTGTGATATTATCAGTAGTTTGTAATTGAAGGGTAGTGATTCTATCAACCTCTGAAGTGTTACTCTTGTTGTTATTAGTTCTCTTGTAAACCCCATAGAATCTTTGTAACATGGGGTTTATAAATCTAATAAATAAATGCATTTCTTAGTATTAACATGCTGTTTTCAATTCTGTTCTGTGACCAAGCTTCTGACTTCGGTGAGCCAGTTTGGTCTTGTGGTTAGAGTGCCCAACTCATAACTTGTAGTTACAGGGTTTGATTCAGCACCCCTCCATGAAATCAGCTGGGTGATCTTGGGTTAGTCACAGCTCTCTTCTGAGTTCTCGCAGCCCCACCTACCTCACGGGGTGTCTGTTGTGGGGAGAAGAACAGAAACCTTTGTCAGCTGCTTTGAG
>MTQE01001141.1:22871789-22893947 GCA_014337955.1 Aspidoscelis marmoratus | reverse complement strand
TTCCCCTGGATAACCAGCGAACTTCCGTATGCAGAAGGAGAGATGTATGACTACCCATTTCTTCACACAGCTTTTGAAATAAGCGACCTTGTAAGGGTCTTGTTTTCATATAATTTACAATTTTAACAGCTGTATTTAGTACTGTTTTGAAATCATCAGGCAATGCTTTGGAAACCAGTGCTTCTCTATGAAGGCTACAGTGTGTCCACAAAGCACAGGGACTTTGTTCAAGAATTCTTGTAACCACACTGCTATTTTTCCCGCACATTGCCCGCGCACCGTCAGTACATATACTGATGCAGTTCTTCCACTGTATACCTTTTTCTTTTATATGGGAATCAATTACACTGAATATTACCTCAGATGTCCCACGAGTAATTGGCTTGCAAAACAACATATCTTCATGCAGGTCTTCTTGCCATATATAACACATAAAAACAATTAATTGAGATAGGCCTTGCACGTCGGTAGACTCATCTAGTTGCAGAGCATAATATTTACTACCAATTATTCTCCGGATTAATTCATCTTCTGTCCATTCAGCCATTTCGTCAATTCTTCGCGCAACAGTATTATTCGATAGTGGTATGCTCTCGATTTCTTTTACTTCTTTTTCTCCAAACATCGTTCCTACAGCATCTTTAATTGATGGTAATACTAAGTCTTCGCCAATGGTATGAGGATTACCTGCTTTAGCGATCCTTAAGCTAATGAGGTACGATGCATATACAGCATTTTCATTGATATTAATGAAATGAGAAACAATGTTTTTTTGAAGATTTCATTTCCAACTTTTGTTTTTTTGAAAAAATTCTACTGGCTTGTTTATAGAATGGGAATGCTTTGTTTCTATATGACGTCTCAACTTACTCGGGCGCATACTTTCATTTGCTAATATTTCATAGCAAATCAGACATTGAGGACGCTGATCTGTTATATCATGATTCCAAGTGAATCCTAATTTCAGATATTCTGGGTCATATTTTCTCATAACTTTCCGATGTTTCGGGTCATGCAAACTCGTTGAGGGCATTTGGAAGTCGGACTCAGTGCCGCTTTTGTCACTCAAAAGATCATCTGTATTTTCACTACTATTTTCACAATCAACTGGCGGCGGCAAGGTAGTTTTTGCTACCTGTTTCAACCACTTTTCCATTATTATCTTCAAACGTAAATAATTATTTTCAAATAAGATTACAATGATGCACTCTAACGAACACAACACAACAGAAAATGAACTTCACAAAACAAAAGACATCTTGCTAGGAACTCTTTGGACTCACTAAATGCGTTCGCTCGCCTCCCGCCCCCCTCAGAACGTGCGCCGCCCATGCTTGCAATCACGAAATGCGTTCGCCTCCCGCCTCCCGCCCCCCTCAGAACACGCGCCACCTGTGCTTGCAATCACGAAATGCATTTGCTCGCCTCCTGCCCCCCTCAGAACGCGTGCCGCCCGTGCTTGCAATCACGAAACGCGTTCGCCTCCTGCCTCCCACCTCCCTCAGAATGCGCACCGCCCGTGCTTGCAATCCGGCCAGTCTACAGGCAGGACCCACTCAATATTCGCTCGCGACCCACCAATGGGTCGCGACCCATAGTTTGGGAAATCCTGCTCTAGCCATCTGCACTTGTGAGTGGCTAAAACATTCCAAACTTACCCAATGTGCAAACGGTTGCCTGTAAGGCTCGCCTGCTAATATTAATTGGTTGTTTTGCTTGAAATGCCCTGTAGTCAGGATTAACTGCACTCTCATTGGTTGTAGGATCTGAAAAGAGGAGTGAGCCTGAGAGATTTAACCATAGCGCTACAGTATATCTCAGTTGCCTGCCTGTGGTTTGGCTGTCTTCCGACTGGTAGTCTGGGAAGACATAAAGAGAGGAGAAATTATTTCAATAAAAAAGAAGTGAAAAGCTGGTACAGCAGCTCTGGAACCAAACTGAAAAACATGTTTTGTGCACACCCTTAAATAATAGCACAGATGTATATATTCTTTTGTGGTGCAAATGGCTGGTAGCTGTTCATGTCTGAGTTTGTGGGAAATACTGATTCTGAAACAATTTTTCCCCTTGTGATTGGTAGAGTGCATGCAGACTGTCATATTTTTTTTGGACCTTGAGTAACAAAATATATTGAGAAAGGATGCCTGTAAGGTGACCATCATGGAGCACTGGCAACAATGCCAGCATGTTGCCAATGCAACCAGGTGACACAGTGTGTAATCATGGGTGTTCCACCAGTCACATGCTTCCCCTGCACCTCCAGCACAGCAGCTAGTATAAGCATGTTGCAGTTTTATTCTGCCTTGGGACACATCAAACCATGTCTGGTTAAGAAACAGCTCTGTGAGGTGTGGTTGCACTGTCTGGGACCACCCCCTACTTTGACTATGAAGCCCAGTGTGGAAAGGCCCACTGTTTGCTGTGTTTTTGATAGTTGACAGCCAGCTGGGCTGCATACAGACTCACTTCAAAGTCACACAGCTTTCTTCAGCCCACAGCAATAGTGCAGCATTCATCAAAGTAAAAAGATGCTGTGCCCCTACTGATGACAATGGTGTATCCTGTCTGATAGACAGGAAGCTGTGTGGAAGGGATAGCACAATTTCCAGTTGGCCTGAAAGTGGCTGCGCCATCCCTGTGTGGTTTCTGACTGTCCCGGCTATCAAGCAGGAAGTGGCAATGGCTGGGCAGCACAGTTTTGGGCAAGTCTGGAAGCATCTCTGATTTTGACAATTCTTGGTTTCTGCTGGTTTTTAATAAAGTTTTGATACTTTTATTGGAGAATCTTTTGTTTTGGAATGTTTCATCTTGCCTACTTGTTTTTATATGGTTGCATACCAGGTATTTCTCCATTTATAAAGCTAATAGCCCAAAGATCCTACAGAGTTTGTGCCTGGTTGGCATATCTATTTCCACACACCAGTATAGCTCAGCACACTCCTCTCATCCACAGCACAAAAATGACTTTTGGGCATAAAGGAGGAGAGGAGAGAGGAAGTAATTTGCAGGAGGGCAAATTAAACACAGTGGCAACTGCAGAAGGGGATATAAAATGGAAGCCTCCTCTCCACCATGCATCTGGTTTATGGGCTTTTTAAAAGTCCTTGTTTTGTGAGATAGCAACTTTAATTATCTATATTAAAGCTGTTCCCAGTCATCTTCAGTGAGCATCTTGTTGAGAAATGAAATAAAAATCTATATGCTGTACATTATTTTGTAGTTCTCTGGCATGGCCTTCTGTTTCATGGAGACCTTTTAACTTAAAATATACTCACAGCATATCAAAGTAAAACCTGCCCAACTTATTTTTGCAATGGATATATCCATCCTAAGATCAATCAAGGAAAAGTCTGTTAAAGAAAACCCATTTGGATAGACTTTAACATCTATGAAGGACTGTCCTCAATGAGCTTAAATACATAAGAATGTTACAGCTGCTATTATCACCATTTCCCATAAAACAATTATCTTTATCATTTGCTCAGCTACATCAATAGTATGGTATGATCTTATATTAAGAAGGTCTCAAACCTTTTTGTGAATGTCCCTGTTTTGGGCACAACAAAAATTGGTTTCACTGTATTGCATTGGGGTGGCTTCAGGGAAATTTACACAACCTGCTGCTAAAGTGCCTTTTGCTTACTAACATTACAAGGCGACTATAATTTTAAATATATATATTTGGCTGATGTAGAATAGGAAGCTGCAAATCGATTAAATCCTATTATATTGTATATTTTTCTATACTACTGACACTTGGATCAGGATGAAAATTGGGTGGTAGTAGACACAGCTTGCATGTTGTGCCAGTGGTGTGGAACACAATGGAAATTTATACATCGCTCATGATGTTGTCAAATTGTGCTTCCTGTGTGATCGATCACTCCAGCTAGCATTGTTCTGACTGTCCACATTTGGACAGCCTTTTGCAACAGGTCTCATAGCACTCCATGCTGCTTCAAAGCTTGAACAAAGTTCAAAGCCCTAGGAGGAGCCATTTTGCCAGTGCAATTTGGTATGCTACCAAAATGGTTGTCCCTGCAGGGTTCTAGGCTTTGCACAAAACTGGTGAGTGCAGAAAAGGCCTATGAGCAAGTGGACAATCCTTCTGTATGGCAGCACCTCCAATTTAAGTGTTACAAAAGCTGTGCACATTTTCTGGTTTGTTAACCATTTAACTCCTCCACAATTATTTACATATATATATACTGTATTTCAATCTGTATTGTTTGCTCTGTAAACCCTTTCTAAATGCAAATGATTTTTCTCTTTCTGTATTATGCATAGTGAAAATATATCAACTGAGAAATAGGAAATCTTCTCCTCCTGGATGAGCTGGGAAGGAAGGAAGGAAGGGGCTCTGTCTTCACATTCCTGAGAAGTGGCTGGGTGCCTACACATCTTGCATTCAGAAACCAATTATCCTAAAAGACTGTCCTGCAAAGTTTATTTCTCCTATGCTTGATTTTAATCATTTATTTACATAATTATTATCATTTTAGCTTTTTAAATTCTTTGTAAACTGCTTCAAGATTCCATTTTAATGGAAAGTAGTATATAAATATTATAAATAAATAAATATTGTCCACCTGAGGCACCTCAGGATGAGGGCACTAAACTGTGTTCTCCCAGCAGTGTCTTGTCAGCTATTACCTCAGACAACTGTATGTGCTAGATTGTGGAGATGAGAAGGCATTGAGTGATGTGTGGGAGGGCCCTTACACGGAATTCCACACTCTTAGATTTATCCCACCATGGCTTGGGAGGCACAGTTTGAAAAACATCAGGCAGCTTGTTACATCTAAATTGTTTTACCTGGGCGTACTGTCAGTATTGTCCAGAAGTTTCCTTTTAGTAAGTTTCTTTACTCTTTACAACACAGGTGGTTTAACTTTGTAGTCCAGCTGAATGAAAGTGTAGAATTCTTCATGTAGTTAGAAAAATATGTGTGTGTATTACATTTTTACAACTTTTTGAGCAGAATAATGAATGACAAGGCTCATTCGTGCTTGGTAAACATCATTTGAGTGCAAAGCAGAGTATCATGCCCCAGGATGGCTAATTTGCCTCTGGTAAGGAGAAAATTTTAGTCCTCTATGCTGGGCCTCAGTGCTGGGCAGCCATCAACTTTGAGTAAGCGGAGCCTCGGCCATTCTTGCCAGAGGAGGTACTTTGTCCTGTCAGAGAAGGATGGAGGATTATATTTGAATGTATATTTTATAATGTTACATTTTTTTTTATCTTTTGATTGATGTGACATGTCCTGAGACTTTCAGGTGAAGGGCAGAATATGAATGAATGAATGAATGAATGAATGAATGAATGAATGAATGAATGAATGAATGAATGAATGAATGAATGATAGATAGATAGATAGATAGATAGATAGATAAGCTAGGCTTCAAATTCGCTTCAAATTCTAATTGCATAATTGCTGCCACCAGTTGTGCCTCTGAATCTGCTTTGAAGCTTCAAACAAGGGCAGAAAAGCTTTTATTTCACAAGTGAAGGTCAGTCTTGAAATAGAGGCAATATTTGATTTGAATGCGAAGTTTTGAACTTTGCAATTTGTATCAATTGCAAAGGTGACAAACATTTCCCACCCATTCCTACTAATGTGTAACTCACAACAAGTCTTCACAGAATTGATTCCATTCTGTGGACATTATGGACTGTACCCTTACCCCTTCCACAAACCAATTCTCCTGACTGGTTGCAGCAGCAGAGAAGCTGTTTCAGGAGATACAGGAAGTATGCTTTTTTTCTTCTTTTTTTATATGCCCAGTTTCATCAAGCCGAAGAATATATTTTGTTATTTTTAGCAATTTTTGGGCTGTTATGCCATGTTCCAGATTTCTTCTCAGAAGAAACCTGCAACATGGCATACAGCCCAAAAACTGGTTCAAATAAGATTGGTTGTGAAAGCCTACATATGACCGAGTACTTTGTTGACTGACAAAAGTAAATGTCTGCGACCAGGCCTGATTTTCCACTTAATACCTTTTCTCAGGGGGTATTCACACAGGCTTACAGCTCATCCTGTTGGTCTGTTTTCTACAACCACTTGGGTCAATCCTGTCATATTCTGGTTCCCAACTTCTTATTGGATACATCATATCTTTTATGAATCTTTGTTGCTTTTGGATGCCCTTCTTCACAGCCTGCTAGCTTGCCTCCCAGTCCTCACCTTTATTTGTTAACAGTCAATAAGAGTAACAATCTTTGGACTCTGAGGAGCGTCCAGGTGGTAGTATCCAGCTGTTCAGCGGTCCTTGCCAGTGGAGATATCTCAAAGTAAAAGCCAAGAAAATGCTTCAATGCAGATACAGTTGATTAGCTAGAAACCTTGAAACCCAGGGAACCAAATGCAAGCTGTAGGTGGATTTCCAGGCCCTTTCCGGATTGGCCCTTATTCTGGATTATTTTTTGGAACAGGAGCATGTCATCTACATTTTGATGCAGATTATGGAAGGCCCCACGCAGGGCCTATGTAGTCTGCAGTGTTATGCAGATGGTATATTCATGTTTCAGAATATAATCTGGAATAAGGTCCAGTGTGGAAAGGCCTAGATTGCCTTGTTCATTGTTGGAAATATCTTTTTAACATACAAGTCAAATAAATGAACTCTTGAAATTTACTGGAACTTGGATCTGGCACACAGCTGACTTCAGTGTCTCCTTTTCCCCTGTTTAGATACTTACTGAAGGACTGTTTCTCTCCCTGACTAGCTGTTACTGATGCTGTCTTGAGGCTCCACCAGCTTCCCTGTGTCTGTGAGTAAAATGACTATTTAATTAGCCAGCAATAAATCTTGGCTGGACATTTATGACTTCTTTATTCTTGACCTCACTTTTATTCTTCCAACAGTATCTGGGCCAGAACACAGAGTTTAAAGCATTCTTCTCTTTAGTTTGATAAATAAATATTTGTTTTGTGTCGCTTTGTTGCCTGAAAGCCAAATAACTTCAGGCAGCCATATAACCTCAAAGGTTTTCTTTAAGAAATTATCCCACCTTAATTTCTTGCATTTGCCACCCAGGCCATGAACAGACCTGGCTTAAATAGGCCATCAGAGCTATTGGAAGCCAGCCCCAACACTCCTGTAAAGGTCTAACCTGGAGCAGTGGAGGGATACAGATGACACAGTTGGTTGTAAATAAAATCTGTCATTTAGGGGCCTGATAAGGACCAAGAGAAGCCCCAGCAGGCCTGAGACTGTATTGGGCTGTGCATGGTGGCTGATGATCCACACTCTTCATTCCCCAAGAAGGCTGGATAGGGTGGTCAAGAATGAGGTGAAGTGAGGTAAGTACATGGGTGAGGTTGTGGTTTTATTGACTGACTCAGTATAAGCAGAGGGGAGCAAGGTGAGGTGAGGTAAGTGCTTACCTTGCTTTAGGCCATGCTTGCTAGGTTTCACCTAGGAAATCTGGTTCCTGTCTTGCTTTTCTAAAGTGTTAACAGCAGTATATATGTTTATTCTGCCCTCCATTTTATCATTACAGCTGTCTTTTAGCTGATTAAGGCAAGGTTGAGAGGAAGTATGTTGCCTCCATGGATTTTTCAGATGTATGACATTACAGTGGCATTCCACCTCAAGTTGCTTCCATTCAAGTGCGGCTTTTGATAAGCATTCAAATGTCCTCACTTCCCCCTCAGTCTCTTAAAATATCAGTATCAAGATCCAGTTAAATTTGGTGCATGGATGCTCTCATCCGCAGCCTTCTGTTGTGGGCAAATGCCTCTGGGCTGTCACATTTTGTTTTGATGCTGATTGCCTTCATCAGTATAATTTATCAAGTTGTCTAGCTAAAATGGGATGATAAATACTTTGGAATCTAATATTCAAATTAGACATAAAATATTGCTTGTATTGCCTGAAGGTAGCAAGCAGGTGCATTTTCTCATTTGGTGAAAGAGGTAATCAAAATGAAGCACCTGTCTTGCCCTATGTACCAATTGTCAAATTCTTTCTCTTACATTCCATAAGCAAATTGTTATTTGGCTCTACAAGAACTTCTGAATCCTAGAAATATTCTGTTTCTCATTGCAATCATATTGGGAAACTATCTAGACTTTTAAGCATGCATTTGACATATATCCAGCATGCAACACCCTTAAGACAGACACACCAGCTAAATTAATAGATCATTCCTGTGTGTTCACAGGGCTTGATCACATTTAGGTGACCGAGGGATTCCAAAGAAGTTCCTGCACAGAGCATCTGCACTGCATGAGGCCAAAGCAGCTCCAGATGTGCAGGTCTATCCCTGATCCCAGATATCTGTGGAGAACTCAAATGTGCCCCACAGCTATACTAGCAGCAGCTATCACACTCCTAGTGAACTCCTGGGGTGCTTCTGCACATGCCCTTTAACACCAATTAAGCACACATCTGGAAAACTGCATCCGCACAGCAACACCCATTAAGCACACTTCTGGCAAACCGCTTCCGCACATATCCGTCTCTAATGTGTGCTTAATGGGGTTTAACGGAACACCACATTGAAGGTAGTCTTAATGGGTGTTTCTGCTCTAGAACCGCATTAACGCAGGACGTGTCCACACACAGACAGGAGAGAGAACACATGGGGTGGGACAGGAAGTCGTCATGTTGAGTGTGGTGATGCGGCACGGAGCAGCCATGTTGAGAAGGCAGGGAGAAGCACAGTCCATTCACGAATCCCGTCCCCAAAGGGCTTTGCATCGGGCAGGCACCCAGCTACAGTGGCAGAGGCACAACAAGCTGGACGCGGGGGGCAGGCAGGGAACCCCAGGGGCCATTTGGCCCCATGGGAAGGGCCCCACTCGTGGGTGGGTAGCAATGGCATGGAGCCTCCCGTGGCAGCGGCATCACTGACGGAGCTCTCTCTGGCTGATGAAAGGGGACCCGCGGCCATGGCGGCCCCAGGCTGCATTGGGGTGCAGGAGGGAGCCCCTCACTGGCCCCACCGCCTGAGGTGAAGTCTCTGGAGAGGTGGTTCTCTTATCCTGCTTCTCCCATCCACATAAGGGGCATGCTAGCGGCTGCGGATCGTTGCTGCGATCTGCCCCGCCCTGCCCCCGCGGTGTTGCCAAACCTGGGATGCAAGGGTGAGAGGGCTGCGACTGGAACTCTACAGGCATCGGCATGCACACGGCTCCCCTCTCGGTCCCTTGCCCAGCTGTCAAATGCAGCGATTCTATTCACAAAAAGCAGGCTTCGCCGCCCAGCAGGCATGGGTGCCTGGGCACGCCACTGATTGGTCGGCGGCCAGTCCCTGGCACGCCTGCGCACAGCTGGAAAGTAGCGGTGACTGATGGCTGAATGCTCCAATCATGCTGCTCCTGGGGCAGCCGTCTTGAAATCATTGCTACTGCGTCCGCACAGCGACGGCAGAATCTGTTCCTTGCAGTCTGTCCTTCCCACACGTGTGCGGACGGAAGGGGTGTTGGTAGATCCATATCTAATAGATACGGATCTACCTTAAACTGGATTTAGTTAATCCAGATCTACCTTAAACCAGATTTAGTTAATCCAGATCTGCCGCAAACCGGAGTTAGTAAATCTGGATCTATTCTCAACCAGATTTAGTAAATCCGGATGTAATAGATCCGGATTTCCAGCGGTAAATGCAGAAGCACCCCTGCACACATTCTTTGCACTGGGGGAGGGGTCCAGTCACGTACCACACCATCTATCTTGGGAGCAACATCCTTGTATGCACAGCTGGTGCTGTGGTGAGGCGATCACTCCCAGATGGAAGTTATCACACTGCCACAGCATTTAGTCAAGTTCCAGGAAGCTTTGAGATGGGGCTGGCATTCACAATGTGATTACCAGCCTCTGTCTCTGATCTTCACTTCCCTGAATTGCAAAAAAGCCCTCAATTATTGTCATGAAGCCTTTCTACCACCACTAAAGATTGTTAGCAATTCCACAAAGGGTAATTGGTAATGAATTATAATTGCATGTCCTTTTGAAGAATAAATGCCATAATACCTCAATTTGTGCAACAGTTCAATTCTCAGGAAATGGTGCGCAAACCAAACGCGTATGGATAAATCAATTAACAAACATAAATTGAGGGGCAGGGAAACTTACTTGTCTAAAGACAGGGCATCATGGTTGGATGGCCTTTGCTGATCTACTACTTCTTTCAGGTGTCTGGGAACAGGAGAGGAGCAGAAGGGAGCGATATGTAGGGGCTGGCAGATGCTGTGGCAGTGATTGGATCATAAGAAAAAGTGAGGAAAGTGTGGGAACCTTGCCAATCGCTTCACTGCCTGCTGCTGGAACTGAATGAAAAAGCTGCTCAAGCAAGAGGGAATTTCAAGAAGGGATGACTGAGGCAGAGATGCTTTTACATAATCCAAGCTGAACAATGCTGCTGCTCCAGCATGAAGAAGGGATGACTCTGTTTTTGGCTACTCCCAGGGCTGAGCAATGAAGCTGCTCAAGAGCAATAGGAAACTGAAGAAGGGATGACTGTGGATTACACTGAGAGTGCTTTTGCCTTCTCTCAGGGATATACAATGAAGTTGCTAAAGCAGGAGGCAATCTGAAGAAAGGATGAGAAGGTCTGAGAAAGGACCCTGCAGGAGGTGCCTAATCTAATGCCTGTTCTTTTTTTTTTTAATCGCTTGGAGCAGTTCAGGGGGAGGGAAATAGAGACATTAGATTATGCATCCTTCAGGGTCCTTGCCCTTATCCAATCGCCACTTCTTTAAACTGTCTTCTGCGTGAGCAGCTTCACCACTTTGCCTTAGAAACAGACAGCATAGCAAATGAAATTTTCAGGATTTTCCTAACTTGTATTTGCTGATGCAGCAACCTCCTCCCTCATCTTGCCCTCTTTCACTCATCTCCTGACCACAAACACCACATCCATTCTCAACTGCAAATCAGTAAGGATGCTTAAATTGAAGGAGAGGTCACATTTCCTCCAACATGGAACAGTGAAACCACCTTTAACGTAGCAGTGGTTACACAGAAGTCACCTGCACATAAAAAGCCTCTAGAATATCAGAAATAGAAGGGACACTTTGGGCCTTTTTCCACTAGGGCTTATAACCCTTCTAAGACCTCATTAGGAACCCGATTAGTACCTGATTGGTACCAATCGGGAAGGCCCTGACCTCACCTGGACCCCATTGAAGGCCCCATCTGCAAGGCCTTGTCCCCACGAGGGCAAGGGAAATCTGGATTTAGTGGTCCTTCAGGCCCTTAAATCTGGATTTCATGTGGGCCTGATTAAAGGTGTCCACAATGGGGTCTTCAGACAACTTCAAGATCCAAATCTCCAGGAAGACCTCCATCGCAAAGATCTGGATCTTGAAGATCCAGATCTTTGACTGTGTGTGGAAGAAGGGGGAATGTATATCCAAAATCATTTCCTAATCTTATTTGTCATTGTAGACATACAAAATTCCCACTAGTGCCACCATTCCTTGCTCAGATTGCTCCTGAGGGCAAGGGCTGCTACTGGCAGCCCCAGCCACCCAGGAGACGCGCAGGACGCAGGCGTGCTGCATCCTGGGCAAAGACCCTTACAACGAAGACGACCACGGAGAGGTAAGGAGGGGTTTCGCCACCGGCCCAGCGGGGTGGGCTAGGGTGGGCTTTTTGGAAGCTTGCCCTGGCCCCAGAAGCTGCTTCTGGGCGAGGGTGAGGGCGAGTTGCGGCAGCGAGCCCCCCCGGCTCGCCATGCTTGGCTCCGGCGAGCCAAGCATGGCGGGCAGGGGGAGGGCCCTCCGTCCCGTCTCCAATCTGGATCGGCGCCGCCTGTGTGGCGGCGGCAGGGGTGCGGGGTAGATCCGGATCTCTTAAAACCGGATCTACCCCATTAATCTGGATCTGCCATGCACCCGGAGCTATTAAAACCGGTTCCCGGAACCGGTTTTAATAAATCCGGGTGCTGTAAATCCGGGGGGGGTTTGCCCCTGTGCAGAAACAGCCTCTTGCAAGTAATTGCTGCTTATGGAAAACCAGGTGCTATGGAACTGTGGAGACTCAGTTTATTCACATAATTCAGTTGTGCCATAGAAGCCAAACTGGATTACTGTAAGATATATAGGCAGTAAAAGCAAAACATGTGCTAAAAAACTGTGCTTTATATGAGGGAAGTCACACTTTGTCAGCCAAATCATGTTCTTTGGTTGATTTGCCAAAAATTTGATTTGTGCAAATGTGTTTGGTGTACTGTGCATTAAATCCACAGGAAGTTCTCTGTAATTAAAGCAGCTTGAGACTTAATCATCCACACACGTGGCAGTAGTGGCAACCGAATCAAGGGCACAAGTGCAGTGTAGGGGAGTGAGGCTTTGACTGCATGATTTCCTTGGATTCCAACTGAAAAGCATTTCAATCCTCTGAGGAGGGTTTCATTCCTCCTGACCATTCTCATGAGTGACCACTTGAAATAAGTATGTCGCTTTGCATGGCTGAGTACTATGGCCATGTTTCCACTTCCGGATGGAGACAGTTTGGGAGTGAGAAAAAGTGCACTCTGAGGACCTGTTCATACTTACCCTTCCAGAACAGTCCCAAACTCTCCAAGGCAAGTGCATCCATTCTCTGCAGCTGCCACTGAATCTGGCAGCAGCCCCAATTTTCTGATTCTCTAGAGAAATAAAAACTTCTCCACGGCTTCACCAGGAGTTGTTGATAAGCTGCCGATGAGCTCCTGGATTCAGTATTTAAACTGTCTTCTGGGTGCAAAGGCTGCATGGGGGTAGGGCAGGGCAAGGCACTGTGGCTGTTCATTGTGATCACCGTGGCATTGTCCCAGCACATGCCACATGTCACCATGACAGTTTGGGACTGACTATCCACACTAAGAGCTGATGGTCAGATTCAGGACTGCCCTAGCACAGGGTGGAGGCACTGTGGTTTGGCCAATCCTAACTTCAGTGGGATGGTATTGTTATTCTATCCCACAAAGTTAAGTGTGAATAAGCCCTGAGTCTCCTATTTTGGAGTGAGGAGGTGCTGAGGAATTGTGCCTCCTCTATGAATGGTGATGCTGCATCTGTCAGTTACTGTGCTAGGAAAGAGGCCAGTGTGGTCACTTCAAGGTACCCGCTCCCACTGAAAATGAAAACAGAGCAGCAAGTAGTGCCTTTTTGAGTCCATGAAGGCATTCGAGACTGGTAAGTGGAGATGTAGCCTATGTTGCAAAGGAACAAATCTTAAACAGAGCCTTTGGTTTTTAATAATAGAATGATGATGATGATGATGATGATGATGATGATGATGATGATGATGATGATGATGATGATAATAATAATAATAATAATAATAATAATAATAATAATAATAATAATAATAATAATAATAATAATAATAATAATAATAATAATAATAATAATAATAATAATTTATTCAGAGCGATACTTGTCCACAGGTATCAGTGGATTTCCTTGGCTGGAAAAAATTAGCAGGAAGCCAAGCTGTAATAGATGCCTGCTTTATAATAAAATGCTACAAAAAGCATACAATAGTCATAGGCTTCATCTATATGGTCCCTGCCTTGGGACAGAAACCACTGTGATGGGGTGACCAGAATTTGAGCTCTATGGCAGAGACCCTACAGCATCAAGTGGGGTGCTGCTTCAAACGGAACTTCACTCTCAGCAGCAAAGACCTTGGCCAGAATCATGCATGGCATCTGGAAATGCATCACATCCCACACACCTCACAGTGATTTCATCCTTGGACTCACCTCCTAATTTTTCTGTGCATCCATATTGGGGAAGAGATGTTAACCCCACCAGTGAGAGCCAACCTTGGAGCACTTTGAACCAGCTTACCAGGAGGCCACACTTGTCTCATGCTGTTGGGATCCTGTGGGTGGGATGGTGGGGGGACTCTCCACATCTTGCTTACCCAGAAGATGGCATACAGTGGCCATTTGATTGCAACCTTAGTCTTCACCATGTGACTGTTCTATACCTCCAAAAAAAAAAAAAAAAACCCTCTTTGATCAACCTCAAAGCAGCAATTAAGTATATGTATATGCAATAAATAGATCTCCAAGCAGCAATTCAATATATGTAAAGTACCAATTAATAACATCTCTATATATTGTTACGATAAATAAGAAAAGTTAACCAAAATCTTTTATTGATACATTCTTGGACAATATCACAGGATTGAGAGTATGGAAAGGGGGGAGTTCTGCGGCAAAGATTGTTCTCACTAAATTGGCACATAAGCAGCAAGATTAACGAAATTACTTATTACAAACAGTATAAAACATACATGCTTTTTTTCCCTTAAAATTCTTCTTTTTTAATCACACTGGTCAGTCAATAGTGGGGCATCAGCAAAGAAAAAGAAAACTCCTCAAGACATTTTCTCTCCTTCAAATACCATAAGAATTATTGAAATTATTGCAAAATAGTTATATACTTTAATGAAAAGAACAAAACTGAAACACAAACACAAATATTGAACATAAATTATTAACATGTACTGTAAAATACATTACTGGCATGCATTCCAAATATCAAGACAATCTCTATCAAAATTTAGCAATCCTTTCTGCTTTCTTGGTTGCCATAAGAATTTTGAAAGGCGGAAGATGGAGGTGGAGGTCAAAAGGGGGAGCAGAGTGAGGGCCTTGCTTTGTCAGCACAGTTTTTGGTCTTGAGTTATATTTTCTCCCTTTTGTTTTATTTAAAAAAATAGCATATGTGAATTGAAGTGGTACAGTAATAGTCATACAAGTCATGTACATACAGTAAATCCTTTTAAATCTCAGAGATCTGTAATGTGCTAAAGTTACAAAGAATCAAGCTTGCATGATACTGTGCATTCATAACCAATGGTGAACTTCTGAAAGAACAGATGGCAATATGCAAAAATCTCTCACAAACTGTACAGAAAGTTCAAAAACTTGCAGTTTAGAAGTACATATAAAGACAAAATAGCCCCTTGAAAGTCGCCATCGCCAGTCACAGTTCACCCAGGAGAACCTGGGTCTTTCCCACAGACCAGAGCTCATAAATCACATCTCCCTTACAAAGAAAAAAGGTCCAACATCATAGCCTAGTGGCAGTGCCAGTGACTTATTAAGCCAAGAATAATTTAAGGATATTGTCATGGAGCAGCTTCTCAGAATACTTGGATCCTCCATAATAACTGCCTGGCCTTTCAGTACCTCCAGCAGTGCATGCTGTCATTTTGGGAACAGGCCAACACAAAGTTAAGAGACTGAATGGAAGAAAATCTCCATCTTCCCATGACTCCCTCTGACGCAGCGGACTAGATAACCAGGTTGTTATAACTGACATACTTCTTTTTTGCAGCAGGGCCTGTAAAAAAGGGTGAGAGAAGAACTGTCACAAACACAAGAGCTTGTTATGGCTTCCTCATTGGAAAATACCATCTAGGAACTGGTGTGGCTTTGCTATACAGAAAGCCAGTATTTTTCTTAGGAGCTTAGCGCTGGGCTGTATCTCATAACTAGGACTTGCAGAACAGCTGAGGTGGAGTTAGACACAATCACTTTGACCCCTGTTGTTGGTTTTGGAAGTGCAAAATAAAGCTTCCATCTTTTGCCTTGACCCACTCCAGCTGGCCTACAGACCCTGATCTGTGGGCTGCCACTGATTACAATCCATATGCATCCATGAAATTACTAGTCCAGAAACATCATTGGTCTATCTGGTTCATTTCTGAGATAACACAAATTATCACAATCATTGTCTTCATCATCACTGCTGTCATCTCCCAAATGCAGTTACTTATGAATATCATTACTACGTTTTTGAAATTTTCAGAAACATGTTTTATCATGCCCACAAATCACATCTTGTTCTCTGTATTCAAGCACAAATGGGTGCACAAATGCACATATTTACCAGGTTATTCTTTTCTACTCTTGTTAAGAATGATGATTGAAATCAAGGAGAATAATGTGTTAGCAATCAGTGAATATGGGACCTGATTATATTAGGAGTCTCTTGATAGTCTCTCCTTGCCCGACATTAGCATTTTCATCCCTCTCTAGCCAGCAGTAGTGAGCCCAACCTTCACTCTTTACAGGGAAAAGACAGTTTAGTCAGTGTCCTTTATGCAGCATACTAAGGCAACACATCAGAAAAAGAGACAAAAAACATGAGAGGTCTTTGGGTGACTTGGATTGCTAGACATCAGCTGCATCTACCACTAAAGACTTTTAATACTTAAATAATGAACATGACCAGCAATATTGGAGATGTTCATTTACATGTACCCACTTCTACACTGGTCTTGGACCAGCTGATCTACTGGCAAGGCCGGTAGAACAACTCTTGGGTGCTTATTTTTCTTCTCTCCTCTGTGGATGGACACTGTAGGAGATATTTCACATCTGGTACCAGAATGGATCTCTGCAACACCAAGATATCCAGGTCTGGGAGAGGTACATAGCATTTATATGCTGCCCTTCCCACCTTAGCAGTGACTCACAAAGACATCATTGTTCCAACACTATTGCACCACTGCGGGGAGGCAGATGAATCCATTATAGAGTGAAAGTGCACCCCCAAGATGAGTTTCCAAAGTTAAGCACAACCGAGGACCCAATGGGATAACTTCCCATTAGGCATGGGTAAAATTTTACTGTTAGTCAGATGGGAAGACAAATAAACACTGGGAGAAAAGTAAATGAAGTAAAAGGAATGCATATAAAGAAAAGAGAAGGTGCATTTTTGACTCACAGCTGGACAGATGAGAATATCAGATATGTAATATAATGATTTTAGTTGCATATACATTGTTAAACTGTTCTTATTTTCAAGATTTATTATTTATTATTATTTTCAGTAGTCAACTAAAAATTCATCTTCTTATTAAATAAATCCATAATGCTATGTATTACATTTTAGGACAACAGGAAAAAAAAAGAATTCTTTCTGTGTCGTATTATTTAAAGTAATTAAAGGATACCTTGGGTTGCATCTACACAGGATGAATATAGCACCATTATGGCACAGCTATGATGGGTCACCTCACATATTATAGGCAACTCTACAATCACTTTGCTTTATTTGTCCCTAAAATTCATTTTTAACTTTTACTGGAAAACCCAACAGTGATAGCGGGTTTTCCAACCTTAGGCTGTGTTTGCACCAAGATTTTAATTCAGCTGCAGTTCACTTTCAGTGTGAGCTAATATATCGGCAAAGTACCCAGCTGTTTGTTTTCGGCATTATCCAACTTGGAAAATCCATCTTTGGACTAGATAAAGTGGAAAGAAAATGGCTGAAACTGGATTAAAACTTAGGTATGAATGCAGCTTTAGAGTTTTTAGAGACCCACTTAACTTTTTGGATAGAGCAACAATCATAGCTCTATCCAACATACATGTATGAAGGTGACTTATCCATTTGCAAATGCAGTGGTGGCCGAATTGCCTGGATTGTGCAACAGGAACATGTGCCAAGTCATGAGGCCAGTGCTGGCTAGATGGGAAACAATAATACCAGGGGAGCGATACCCTGAATTATTTTTTTCCTATATCTATATTGGGTTGATGTCTGGAGGGCAGCCTAATTTAAACCTTTTCCAATTTGTTTGAACCTCCCATGAACTGTGGTGCCGCCCACCAAACACAGTAGCCAAGATGAGTTCTGAGTAGCATAATGACATTATTGAGGGCTACTGCTGACTGAGATTTGGAGATTACGGTCACTTGTCCACCACACTATGGAAATGCTTTTCCCCTATTCCTGAAGTGACACATTTGCATGGGTCCCCATGGACTCTGTTGACCCAGATTAGACAAAAACTCCAAAGATGCCTAACATCTTAATTCAGTTCACAGTATAGCTCAGCAGCAGAGACACTGCATACAAAATTAGCGGGGGGGGGGAGAGATGGCACCTGTGCAGTAAGGCAGAACTGTGAGGAGGCTGGGAAAATTGGCCACTATTTGAAGATGCTGGCACTTCCAAGGGCAACCTGGTTGGCAGCAATGGAAATGGCTTCCCACAATGGCTAGGCTACAGGCCATTTCCTCTATCCAGCGAGCATACCAGTGAATGGAGTACAGCCCAGAACTGCATTTGCTTGTACACATTGCTGAAAATATTCAACTTTAATGGGGTATAATTCTACAAATTTTTCACAACTGTTGTTATCAAACCAGATATCCCAAATCCTACGTTGTTTAATGCCCATTTCCTAGACAAGTACTTGCATTTGTCCTTATTACCGTTTCTTATGTTATTCTGAACCTACTTTCCTAAACTATCAATAATATTTCTATGTTGTACACAGTTATCTACTCCACCCAGTTTTGTGTCCATTTGCACTTTCAATAAACTTTACATATCTCGTCATCAAAGTCACTAATAAAATATCAAGGACCAGGACCAAAGCATGGGACACAACTCCATGTTATACCACAGTTTGATGAAGATCCATTGGTGACCACTTTAGGGAATCCTCCAAGCTTTTATTTTCTTAAAAAGCTGTCATTTTCCCATTAAAAGAGACTGTTAGACTGATCCAGAATAAAGACACAACTTGTGTTATTTGATGGGCCCATGTAACGTCCCCTCTCAGCCCCTTCTCTGCTCACCACTCCTCAGAGGGGCGCAGACTAAAAGCAAGCTGTGGGGGTCGCCAGACCCTGCCCACTTTTCATTTATATAGCTCCAAAAAGCTGGCGCCCCACTTTGCTAGTCTGTCCTTGGACAGGTTTACCACAAAGCAGCAGACAGTAGAGTAAGGATAACTCTTAAACTTTATTAATACAGTAATGAAACAAAATAAAGAAATAAGCTTAGGTTGTGCTTTGAGTCCTTTAGTCCATGAGAAAGGACTAAAATGGTAGGAACACAGAGTAAAGTCCTTTGGTTGTTCACTCATCAAAAGTTCTCATTTAAAACATTGTTTTACTGTCTGAAAAGGGCCTCCCTTCTCTTGGTCTGAGGTAAACTTTGTACCCTAACTCACAGGCTCTTAATAGCTTCTGCCTCTTTTAAGCCCTTTCCCTCTGTTTAGATAAAGCTTTGTCTTTCTCTTCTTATTTCTCTTAGTGTTCTGTCTCAATACTTTATATATCTTCTTGTTTGTTCTCCCCTACTAACTTCTGCGTCTAACTGTCATAAAATCCTCCAGCTTCTCTCTCTGTCTCAGTCAGCCTCTCTCCCCCTGTCAAGATTCTGCAGCTCCCATTGGCTGGAGAGGGTCATGTGATCCCTACTACTGCTGAAAGCAGCCTCTCACTCCCTCCCCCAGCCTGTGATCGTCACAGCCCGCAACATCATTTTCAAGAATGGGTGTGTCGGCACAAGCAACACCAGATGGCCTACAATGGTACAGAAGCAAAACTGCCACCTTTTAAAGTAGCATGCAAGAAATCTTGGACATCAAAAGGATGAGCCAGGAACAGACCAAAGTAGCATTGAGGCTTTTTGCTGGCCCAGGACTGCTTATGATTGGATGGCAGCTTTTTCATCTAGTTTGGAGACACTCTGTGTTTCACTCTTGTCAACAAATGGATCTGCACTTTCCTAAGCAATTTGTGAGGTAACAATAGGGGTTATATACATTCTGAGGAAATGACAGAGATTAAACCTGGAAACTTGTATGTGCAAAGGAGATGCTCTTCTGGTTCATTGTGGTGGAAAATAAATGGGATGGGCAAAGGATTAACTAAATAACAGCTAGCCGGATGCCCATCATGCCGGTCTTAAAAGAATTGCACTGGCTGCCAATTCGCTACCGAGCCCAATTCAAGGTTCTGACTTTGACGTATAAGGCCCTAAATGGCTTGGGCCCCAAATATTTAAAGGAACACCTTCTCCCATATCAACCTGCCCGTGCCTTAAGATCAAGCTGTGAGGCCCTCCTGGTTGTCCCATCACCTTCAATAGTGAGGTTGGTGGGCACCCGGGAGAGAGCCTTCTCTGTGATGGTCCCCAGACTATAGAACAGCCTTCCCCTTGTGGTGCGTCTTGCCCCTTCCTTATATATATTTAGGAAGGCGGTGAAGACGCACCTCTTTACCCTGGCCTTTGGCTGAGCTGCTTATGTTTCCCCCCAATACAGACACTATTATTTTAAACACACTGTGTATCATTTTATATTTGTTGAATTCTTTTTTAAAGTCTTTTAATATGTACTTTGTTTTAATCTGTTTTAAGGTTGTTATCCATCCAGAGACCTTCAGGTATGGGCCGGGATAGAAATGTAAATAATAAATAAATAAAAGACAGAAGAAGTGAAGACTTGTGATTGGGAACAATAATTTCTTTGCTATGCTCATGCAGAAACAGATGCTAGTGGATTGTGTCTGTTACTTGGCAGGGGGAGCAAAACAGCAACAATGACCCTAAAATCAGTTGTAGCTTTCTAAGCATCTGCTGCTGCAAAACGGCATAAATCTAATCAAACGAGAACACCTGGTAAACAAGATCCAGAAAGTAATAATGACAATAGCATTAGATGTCATCAGATGTGCACACAAAATGACCAGAATGGATTACACACTGACTTTTTATTTTGGATCTTTCCAATGATAGATATGAAATGAAAAGCTTCGTATCAGAGTTATCAGCTCTACAGAACACCTGCTCTGTGGGTGGTGGACTGGAAAGCAACAATCCTAAGCTTCTCAGCTTAAAAAAAGAGAGAGGGCAACAGAGAGGAGCAATAAGAATTGGAGCTTCAAAAAAATGTCAGTTGAACACAATAAAGAACATAAGTAATTGTCAATAATGCTAAATAACAACATCAAGAACACAGTTTTACAGTACTATCAGCCTACAACTGTGAACATCATTCAGATGTGAATGAATAAAATCCCTTGCTTCAGTTGATTAGCGTGGCAGATGCACACTTTGTGACACATGTTTTACATGGTCACGTACACCTGCTGTCTGCGCTCCATCCAGGAGACACGGAAAGGCACAGGTCGGGAGAGGAGTGAATTTTACATACTATGAGGGCTTAAGCGGTATTCTCTCCTGTCTTTTGCTAGCTCAGCTATGGATCGATTGTCCATATTTGTGGCCATAAAGGATGCCACATGACTGCAAAATGCTGTGTAGCATAATCCAGTATTGGAGCAGCTCACAGGTCATTGTAGTGTGCTCCAGTGCCTGAACAATGATGGGGCAATAGTTGAGTGACATATTTGTTTGATCACAGCCTGAGCCTATACATTATTCTTATTCTAGATTTTTTTTTCCTTTAAAAAACCAGTAGGATTAGTAACCAGTGCAGAGTGATAGAAAGAAAAGGCCTGTTCTTACTTACCTTGCAGGAGCAGTTCTAGACACTCGGTGGGAGGCTCAAGCTCATGCTCATGCTATGCCACCACTGCCATCCCAGAACATCTCAAAGCTCACTACAGCTGTTCTGGTCTTCCAAGTAAAATCTTGTGCTACAGTCATGCCCACTGCCATTGCAATGTCTGAGCACAAGCTGGATGTCACCACAGTTGTTCCCATGATGATCCGTTCTGCCCAGGCCAGGCTATCTGCACTTCAAGTACTGATAGTCTGGTTGGGGGACTGCACGAACAGAAAGTGGAAGCAGGCCCAAAGAAAGAAAATGTATAAGTAGGAGTGTAATCCTCGTTGCACCTAGCTGTAAATAGTCTGATGTCAGATGCACCAATCTCATGCTCCTTCCCCAACAAGGGATGACCTTAATTTAAAGACTTTAAATCTTCAGAGTGCCCCTGCAGAGAAGTCAGTTGTGGAACCATTTGGATATTCCCTCATCTCCATGTCTGGGATTTTTGGACACCTACTGCATACATGACTCAACTTCCAATTTAAGGGTGTAATCAGACATGGATTTTAAAAGTCATTCATTTACAATAAAGCATCCAATTACCACACATACAAGAAAATGCTGTGAATCTGATCGTCTTACATCACAGCCTGCATTCATCTCTACATTAGGGCATACTTCTCTTCTCCTAAGGATGGTTGCTACTCACTGACTGGGAAAAAAAAGCTAAGAAACACTTTCTGTCTCGTTTCCCACCAGCTGCCTGACTGTATTTCCCCAGTTTTAGAATTCTGGAAATCCAGTTCTCTGGAAATAAGAATATTAGTATATACACGGCTTATTTTTCCAATTGCTCTTTATTTCTGGATTGCCATGAAGCTACCATTGCTAGATTTCATAGAATCATAGAATCATAGAATGGTAGAGTTGGAGGGGACCT
>MTQE01001141.1:22845468-22869929 GCA_014337955.1 Aspidoscelis marmoratus | reverse complement strand
TTTGAAGATAGGAACAACGTTTGCCCTTCTCCAATCGTCTGGGACTTCTTATTTCCTTATCTAACTTTCTTGTTGTGCTTTTTCTGCATGCACAACAAGGATCACGAGTTTCCATATTTTTGGAAGTAAGAATATTAAGCTATTCTAATGAATAAATAGGAGCAGACCGTGTGGATTTTCATACATAATGACCTAGGAACACAGTTCTGTGAAAATTAAGATCAGGGGCAGTTGCTGGCGTTTGCACTGCAAGTGCCAGCCTGTCCCAACCTTCACCCAGACCCATCTGGATCCAAAAGCATCTGCCTTGCCACAACAACATCCATGCATAACAATCAGTTGCTATGGTGATTGGACAGTGGATGCTGCACCACCCTGCCCCCACATAGCCTTCCAGTGGAAGTAATGTGAAAGCTGTGTAATCCACAACTACTGCTCCACAGCTACTGAAGATGGGCACAGCTGTGTACTTTTGGAGATGCTCCAGGATAGATGTACAAATGCAACCTGCTGGAGCGCGTGCAACTGTCCTCATCTTTCAAGTGCAAAAAAAGCCACATGTCACAGGTATCCTCTTCTTGGGGCAGGAAATTCTTGTATATTGATTATGCCATTTTCCCACCAAATAAGAGATCAGTGCAACTTGAAAAGAGATGTCCCTGTACTAAGAAATCCCACCCATTACTGAGTTGACCCTTCCAAGACTTCACAACCAAGAATTTGCATGCTGAGCATTATGTCCGCATATAAAAAGGAAAGTCACCAAGAAAGTAACGCTTTAACATTGTCCTTACATTCTCACACCATTGAAAAGGTAGGCTGCATCCATCCAGTCTGCATTATTGGTATCCTGCTACAGTGAAAGGCTTAGTTCACTTCTGACCCTTTACCTTCCACACTCTGGTGCAGATTAGAAAGCCACTAGAGACTACTCCATTGCACTGGATGGAGTATAGCCCAGTCTAAGTGACCAAAATGGCTGCCTAGGACAGGATACCAGTAGACTGTCCAGGTGTGGATGGCCTTGTTCCAGTACAGTTGGACTGTTCCAGCTGAAACCGGTCCAGTAGCAGTTCAGCACAAGTGAGTGTGGAAACACCCTTTGTTTGTTGCTTCAGCAACAGGAGGTTAAGAGTTCCTAAGGAACTAGGGGTGCTTCTGCATTTACCGCTGGAAATCTGGATCTATTACATCCAGATTTACTAAATCTGGTTTAGAATAGATCTGGATTTACTAACTCTGGTTTGCGGTAGATCCAGCTTAACTAAATCCAGTTTAAGATAGATCCATATCTATTAGATATGGATCTACCAACACCCCTTCCACCCGCACATGTGTGGGAAGGATGGATTACAAGGAACAGATTCTGCCCGCGCTGTGCGGACGCTGCCACTTTCCAGCCATGCATGGGCACGCCAGGGACGGGCTGCCAACCAATCAGCGGCATGTCCAGGCACCCATGCCCACTGGGCGGCGAAGCCTGCTTTTTGTGAATAGAATTGCTGCATTTGACAGCCAGACAAGGGACTGGGAGGGGAGCCACGTGTGCGCCGATGGCTGCAGTGTTCCAGTCGCAGCCCTCTCGCCCTCGCATCCCGGGTTTGCCGACACCATGGGGGGCATGGCTGGGCAGATTGCAGCAATGATCCCCAGCCGGTAGGATGCCTCTTACATGGAAGGGAGAAGCAGGATAGGAGAATCACATCTCCAGAGACTTCCCTTGAGGCTGCGTGGCCAACGAGGGGCTCCCTCCTACACCCCAATGCAGCCTGGGGCTGCCATGGCCATAGGTCCCCTTTTGCCACCCAGCCAGAGCCGCGGCCATCTCCATTGGCGATGCTGCTGCCACGGGAGGCTCCGTGGCCCGGGTGAGATGCCATCGCTACCCACCCATGAGTGGGGCCCTTCCCATGGGGCCAAATGGCCCCTGGGGTTCCCCGGCTGGCCCCTGCGTCCAGCTTGTTGTGCCCCTGCCACCGTAGCTGGGTGCCTGCCCAATGCAAAGCCCTTGGGAGGGGGAATTCATGGCTGGACTGTGCTTCTCCCTGCCTTCTCAACATGGCTGCTCCACACCGCATCGCCACACTCAACATGACAGCTTCCTGTCCCACCCCATGTGTTTTCTCTCCCGTCCATGTGCGGACATGTCCTGCGTTAATGCAGTTCTAGAGCAGAAACACCCATTAAGACCACCTTCAATGTGGTGTTCCGTTAAACCCCAGTAAGCAAACATTAGAGACAGATATGTGTGGATGCGCCTCGCCGGAAGTGTGCTAAATAGGTCCGCCTGTGCGGACGTGGGTTTCCCGATGTGTGCTTAATTGGTGTTAAAGGGCCTGTGCGGAAGCAGCCTAAATGTACATCAGAAATGATGTGATGACACAAAATAATTTTTAAAAAACAAAATAAAATTCTCAAAAGTTCAACAGTGAAGTTAATAAGGTACATAAAAGAGATAAAACAGATATTTAGCTAAGATTCCAGGGATCTGGAACTTGTTAAGGAGGCAACCACTGTTCTCAATAAATACCATGTTAATATAAAATCATTTATTGTGGCTATGCCCTACATAATTTTAAGATGGTGTGTGTTTTTCTGCAACATCTAATCTAAAGAAAAGAATGTAAGATTTCAGAGAAGGGCAGGCTTCACATTGGGAACATCTTGTCCACATTAAAGACTTTTCTAATGGAAGCCTATAGCTCCCATGGAAATTCTAGGTCTGCATGGGACATGGCATTATAATAGGTCCCAGAAAGAAAGAAAAAGGCACCTGAACCCACTGTAATGGGAGATCACCTTGAAGTGGTCTTCCATATGCTCACCAGTGATAGACTTAGTTGCTTCCATGAAGCTGGTATGAGGTAGTTGTGCCATCCTACCTGAAACATAAGGGCAACACAGCTTGAATGGGAACATCTAGTATGATCCTGGTATGAAGCAGTGACGAGGCAACACAGCTGCAGCTGCACAAATGCATGCTGTGCTGTGATCCCAATAGTAATGTTTAGGTGTATGGCAAAAGTTTCTGCAACTGTTGCTATGGTGACTCATATGGTCTGGGATGGACTGTTTGCACCTCATGCCCTAAGGTAAGTTTGAGACAGTGCCTGCATTTGCAGTGCAAATGCCACTCACTGTCCATGAGCTTAACTTCAGTGGGATGGCATAGTGTTACCATCCCATGAAGGTTAGTGTGAACCAGCCTTGGATAGTCGTTGCCTGGACTGGAGGTGAATGGAGGCTACACTATGTCAAAATAAAGTGGGTTATCTGCGGCAAATTTGGACAACTATTTTTAAAGCAGATTTTTGTTTGCGTGCCTATGGGTGGAATGCTTGTTCTTAAAGGGACAACTTTTAAAAAGCACTGTCTAGTCGATCCCTTTTGCTCCATCCAAATGAAAGCTTCAAGAAATGGCACCTGGGCAAGAGATGTGGAGCTACCACAGAAGCAAGAAAAGTTCAGGGATATTTAGCAGAAACCACAATTCTACTGCAGGTAGAACATTGCCCAAAGAAGGAGAAAATCTGGAGATAGCATTACAACTCTTGAGTTGACTCTTCACCCCCTTGATTCAATGCTCTGCCCTCGAACAGCCATGAGGACACAGTCCTTGGAGCAAAAATAGTTCTCTTCAATGTATTTCTCACGTGCTTTATGGTTTGCTTATTCCCAAGAAACTGTGGTTCAAACTGCTGTTATTAGTTTTTAATTCCTTATGATTACTGGTTATTACTGAAAAGAAACTTTAACATTAGAGTCTTCATTTTTTGTTTGTTTGTTTTCACTGTTACTTCTAATGCAAAGGGAGAGCATGAATCAAAGCACCATGAGCACTGAGGGGAAAAGAATATTCTTCTATTTTTTAATGCTGAACGATTCCCATGTTTCAAGGAAAATCTAATATGTACTGCAAGATGTAATACTTCATATAGTTGTTGCCATGAGTTTTAAGACTCATTTACAACTTGTCTTGAACAAAGATAAATAGAGAAACAGGAGGCTCTCTGATGGAACAAGAAAACAGATTAGGAAAAATGTTAAATTTAGGATGATTTGATTTCTGGTGTATTTGGTTATGTGTGTTCTATTTGGATGCAAAAATATCAAGCAATTGAGTGCATCAAGGCTGCTTACTGCTGTTTATTCCTCTCTCTCTCTCAATTTTTTTAGGCAGTTGTAGAACTTCTTTAATCAAATTGTTTTAAAGTATATATTAAATTCAGATGTTCTCTAGCTCCTCAGTGGAACTGCAGGCATATTGAGCATTCACAGCAACAAGATGATAAACATTTTGTTTTCCTACTTAAATGACCATCAGAATGGAAGCGTGGTAAATAATGCTGTTTTATAACAAATATATGTGAGGCACTAAAGATTAAGGGAATGGAAGCAACAGTACAAGCATGTGCCTATGAGCACACTTGCCTCCAGAAGAATGCAGATAAAGAGGGGTTAATGAATCATTTTAGAGGGATGTTTCTTTTCAGTTTAAAGACAAAATAAAAAAGCTGGCAGCAAGACCTGTTAAAATATCAGTATATCTTAATAATTACTATGAAATATTGGAGATAAATAGGTTGTTTTAATACAGGAGTTGAAATCTGAGGGATTGGGTTTGGTAAAGCACGCCCTGCAATGCACAATAATACACATCCATGGTGGTGATGCTTAGAGCCAGCATAGCTTTTGATAGACAACCTTAACTACTAATTCTCAGTTTAAGGAAATAAAGACCGTAACAGCTAATCCTCAATACCTAGGAATTAAGGCTACAGATCTGTTTGCACTTTCATTCCATTGAGGTGAAGTTCAGATGTGGAAAGAGCTATCAACGGTGCAAGTTCTGGTGCAGTCCCACACCGAACCACCAGCACTAGAAGTGCAGATAGTCTGGCCTGGGTAGGCCAGATTACCACAACAATTATTGGAGCAACATATGGCTTGCACCTAAATGTTACTATGGCAATTGGCCCACAGCCTTTGACTGCACAGTGGTAGGCATGCTGCCCCATCTACTAGCAGCCTTTGCCTGGAAGAGGGTGTAAACACTGCTGACCAGGAGCTCACTAGCTGCTCCTGGTCAAGCTGTGAACAAGATTTTACTTATCTACAGCTAGGAAAGACTGGGGCAGCTGGAGGGAACCCTTGAACTGGTAGGGTATTCAGGGAGGCCTATTCAGGAGCAGCTGGAATTGCTCATGGTAGGTAAGAATGAACAAGCCCTTTGTCGCACCTAAAATAAGATCAATTGCACTGAGATCCTGGTTAAGATTTCTTCACTAATGAAGATGTTGCCTAAGTTAGAGGGGCCCTGTAAGTGCTGCCCAACCAACCTTCAACACTAATTAAATTTGTTTATTTATTTATTACATATTTTATTTTGTGAGGAATTTACACCCTTATTGCCATGAGCTGTGGAGCCACAAAAATTGTTCTACAGCTTAACTGATTCACACCGCTATGCTGTGTGGGAGCAGGACATCATAACTGTGCAGTTGTGCCTCACCTCACTGATCATTATAGCAATGGCCCAGCATGCATGAGGTCCCAGATAGAAAGGGCTGGGTGACATTTGGGATGGGCTGACCGTTGCAATGTAAAGCCCATCCCTACTATTCTGCTGATACATTTCCCCAGCAGTTAAGTGTGAAAACACACCTTGTCATTCCAACTACCAAGGATTCAGAAGAACTTTGCAGGCAATGACTGAAAAGAACAGCTGTCCCCATCTCAGCTATGGATTTCATATAGATCTAGAACAAGTCCGGGCAAGATAATATTTTAAAGAGGAATGGGCTCTGAAGGTCCTCTCATCCAGCCTCAGCTCCACTGCCATCACTGAGACTACAGTTATCGAGCTGCCCTGAATGCAAACACTGTGGGTGCTTCCGTAGTTACCAATGGAAATCTGGATCTACTACATCCAGATTTACTAAATCCAGTTTAAGGTAGATCCGGAATTACTAAATCTGGTTTAAGGTAGATCTGGATTTACTAAATCTGGTTTAAGGTAGATCCGTATCTAGTAGATCCGTATCTACCAACACCCCTTCTGTCCGCACATGTGTGGGAAGGATGGATTGTGAAGAACAGGTTCTGCCTTCACTGCACAGACACAGTAGCACAGATTTCAAGATGGCTGCCCCAGGAGCCAGACGATTGGAGCCTTCAGCTGTCAGTCACCGCTCCTTTCCTGCCGTATACAGACCAACCAGTGGCGTGTCTAAGATCCAGTGCCCACCTGGGGCCGAAGCAGGCTTTTTGTGCATGGAATTGCTACATTCAGACTTGCTTTCCCTCTGCTGCCGTAGCTGGGCACCTGCCTGATGCAAAGCCCATGTGAGAGGGACTTTGTGGCTGGACTGTTCTTCTCCTGCCTCACTCATCATGGCAGCTTCCTGCCACCACCTCACTCAACATGGCAGCTTCTTGACACTGCCTCTCTCAACATGGCAACTTCCTGTCACGCCCCATGTGTTCTCTCTCCCGTCCGTGTGCGGACACGGACTCTAGTAATGCGGATTTAGAGCAAAACACCCATTAAGACCACCTTCAACGTGGTGTTCCGTTAAACCCCCTTAAGCACACATTAGAGACGGATATGTGCGGACGCACCTCACCGGAAGTGTGCTAAATAGGTCCACCTGTGCGGACGTGGGTTTCCCAATGTGTGCTTAATGGATGTTGCTGTCCGGATGCGCCTCGCCGGAAGTATGCTAAATAGGTACATGTGTGCGGACGTGGGTTTCCCAGTGTGCGCTTAATGGGTGTTAAGAGCCTGTGTGGAAGCAGCCTGCATGTTTAACCATGGAGCTTCCTGGCTGCTTTTCACATACTGAACTTTGTGTCTTGGAAAGTTATTGAGGTTCCTCCATGTGCTCTCATACCCATCAAAAGTGGAATGTTATGGAGACAAACAGGCTTCAGTGCCCATCCACAGTAGAGTTTGAGTGGTGTGTGAAATACTACTTGTGCTTTCCTTCCTGTGCTTTGCAGTGCCCCCAAACCCTACTCATGCTTTGCAGTGCTAGTGGCAAATCCCTATCAAGGATTTGTTGCCTGAAAGGTTTTGTATAGGTAACATAAGGAGACCGCCACTACCATCAAAAGTTAGGACTATGCAGCAGTTTTCTTTAAAAGGAGAACCAGCCTTTTAAGAAGAGGAGGAGGTTTAAAAAAATAAGCACGTGCACAATTGTTGTTTTTTTCCTGTTCGCTTTTCATCAGAGCAAATGGGACAGAACTTCACATCTGTATGAATGGAGCCACCTCAAATGTGCTAGGCTTTCAATTTGCTTTGAATTTCTGCTGCCACCACTCACACTTCCAAATCCATTCTGAACAAAGGCACAAAAGATTTCACTTCTTATGTGAAGTCTTCAAATCTAGCCAATATTTGATTCAAATGAGAAGTTTTGAACCTTCACAATGCAAACAATGTGAAGGTGACATTTTTTGTTCATCGTTATAAAAAGCACATAAGATAACTTGCCACAGTCTTGCCCACAATTGTGAAGTATAGGACATACTGCAGGCATGGTGAAATAAAGGCATAGCCTTCCACCTCTCAGAATGTTGCATAGTTTGTTTTTGGTCTCTTTTGTCCTTCCCCATTCTGTTTATGCCTTTTTTAAAATACAAAATTCATTTTGTTTTTAGTTTGTTAATTACCTTGAAATTTAAAAATAGGGCAGTTAAAATCAAATAAGTTATGATAGATGATAGATTGATATATATCAAGAGAGAGGGAGGGACAGACAGACAGACAGACAGACAGACAGATACTTCACTTGATGAAATTTCTTCACAGATATAATATGTAAGAATGCAGATCTATAATTATGAGGCCTGCATCATGTTTTTGAATTACTTATGCAAATATAGGAAGAGAGGGTTTTTCTTCCTGAACGGCAGCTGAATCTGTTCCTACGAAGGGGGCCTGTGTTACTGAAAATGAATGCTGGTGCCAATGTAATGGACATAAAAGCTCAGTACCAACATTTCCTCCCCAGATTCCTCTCATTCATACCTCAGTCTAACAGATAAGGTATACTGCCTTGTATTGAATAAAACCATGAGATGTTCAGATTTTCACACTCAAGCTGCCTTCAGACAGGGAAGGTCTCCTAGGACTGCTTTATTCTAGAATATCCAAATATAGTGGAATTTGTACGCAACATTTGACTGCATCCTGGATCTCTTCTATTGCTATTCTAGAAATTTTGTAAATTCAGCCTGGGAACTTCTTCGTTCAAAGTACATGTTAAGCCATTCAGTTTTCTTCTCAAATCCAGCAGCTCATGTTAATATGTGGTACCAGCCGGTGCAAGCGGACACAGGTGAAAGTCCTGCTCCCATCCCAGTTCTTTGGCCAGTTCTTTGGTTTCATTTGATGTCCATGGAGTACTGAGCAATCTTCCTTTGATCTGACTAGGTTACATTAAAGGAAGATTTGCCCATGTTGTGCGAACTTTAAGGCCCACAACTGGTGCAGGACAGGGAAGAATAATAGAATCATAGAATTATAGAGTTTGAAAGAACCTCCAGGGTCACTGAGTGTAATTCCCTGTTCTTACCCTCACTGGCTGCTGCTGATAATGAGGAATAATAATGATGGCATATGTTAAAGCACCAGGACCAACCACCACATTTCAACTAAAAAGAAGAGTAGTATGTGACTTGATTGGGGCAGGATTATTTTATTTTGTCTTTGAAGAATGTAAGCTAAATATATTGAATTACACAAAACAAAACTCATAAGAAACAAACCTGTAGACTTTGGGTATTCTGGTTTCACTCTAGCAGTATATGGCAAAACTGAAAACTTTGCCTATAGATTCTATGAGACCGAGAGAAATAATACTGCTGTCTAATGCACTGTATTGCAAAATATGTATGAATAGGTCTGAAAGACATATATTAACTCTTTTTTTGAAACACTGAAAGGGGACAAAAAGTCACAATTTTAATTTTATTCCAGTTTCACAATGTGTAACCCCCCAAACATGTCAAGACTCTTTGTATGCACCTGGAGAATTGGTATCTAAAGTATACGGGTCTCAATTGTCACTGCAAATGGAATCAAATTAAGCATCTCCAGACAACCCCTGAAAAGCTGAAAGGAACTAAAATGGTATGAAGGAAGGAAGACTTGTAGGTTGCTTAGCAACTATTACCATTTCTGTGGACCAAGTGAAGGCAGTTCAAACTTTGGAATTGTTTATATTGGTTTCTTGGTATGTAGAGGGAATTTTTCAATTTCACCATGCCATAAAATAAGTGATGGGAAGAACTAGCCTTCTGAAATTTGGAGATCAATCCATTTTCTTACAGCAAGAAAGGCAGAAGAGGCAGTTATGATTTCTGGGTCTGTTCTTCCTCACTCAACAAAAGCACTATTATTATGTGGGGTTTTTTGGATGACTGTGACTGCAGATGAATCAGTACTCAAAACAGAAAGATATAACAGCGAACTTGATAGATTTACAAATATTTATAAGACTAATGCACATTTATTTATTTATTTGTTTGTTTGTTTGTTTGCATTTTTATTCCGCCCTATACCCAGAGGTTTCCGGGTAGATAACAATGTTTAAAATCAAACAGTATTAAACCAATAACAGTATGTATTAAAACAACAGCATCTGCAAGTGGGAAGGGAAAGTCTATCCCCATTTAACTAAAGGCCAGGGCAAAGAGGTGTGTCTTCACTGCCTTAAGAGTTGCATTTGCACCACAGCCTGCAGCTCAGCCTTCTTTTCTCAGGAAAATATATTAGCATAAACTTTTTGTTTGTTCGTTTGTTCAATTTGATTCAAGCTGAATGTTCATTGAACAGTTCATCACATGGAAGTGGGGGAGGGGCACCAGAACCAAAGTTGCAGATTTTGAGCTGGCGACCCCAAAATTGGTGTGTGGTTTTGGGCAACTTCTGGGAAGACAAGTCTCAGAGTTATCAGATGCAGACTTGATTTTTTAAGGGTTTTTTTTTTAATGTGCCATTTGTTCCTGTGGGACACGTAGCAGGTTTCCAATAATAATGATGATGATGAAAAATAAGACCAGACCCCAAATGTTAGGCCACTCTACAGGGGCTTTCCTGCTGCCCTACCCCCAGATCTGCAAACAAATTTTGTAGGCCTCATCTCAAAGTTGACCCCACAGGCAATCATCCTGTGAAGTAAGCCATCAAAATTTCAGTTGGAATGCCAAAGTTGTTGCCAAAATCAATAATCAAACATAAAGGCTTGATTAAACAAAAAAGAAAAGAAAAGAAAAGAAAAAGGCTCTTGCACAATAGGACAGAATAAGAAAGAGTAGTAGCCAAGAAGCATTCAAAGAGAACAGAGAGAGCAGAGACTCACCCAATAATCCTCCTCCCTAACCTAATCATCAGAAGGGTACAGAAGCAGTCATATAGCAAGCCACCATAGAGCAGGGTATAGACTATCTTAACATTACCCAACATGACCCCACACACACTCCTATCCCCCTACTCTGATCGCTCAAGGATACCAAGTAAGGGACAGAGAGACTGGAGAAATTTCCAAGCAGCAGTCACACTGGCACAGACAGACTAGCAAAGAGCAGCATTCAGCAAGCACTCAAGCAGAGCAGAGAATCCAACAAGTAAGGCTCAACGAAAGTGCAGGTGTTCTCCAAATAAATTTAAAGGGAAATACAGCTCTCAACATCCTTTCCTTGAGCTCTCCATTCCCTCCTGGTTTAAACACAGCCAAATGTATACTAGTTTCCCTGGTTAAAAACAAAAACAACCACAAAAACCCCAACAACCTTTAAGCAAACAACTGTTGGAACTTAATCCTCCAGTTGCACCATCCAATTGCAAAACGCAACACAGTGATCAATAACTGAAGATATCTAAAAATCATGACTAAGAACAGAGATAATTATACCTTTTTTAAAAGACACAAACACATCAAACTTTTCTTTGAACAGCTAGTCAAGTGCTCCTGATGTTTGCTTCGACACTGAACATTGAATTCAAGCATTAAGGCTGCCTAACTCAAACACTTTAAGCACAACTCTACTGCAGATTATAACATTCTCGTATTTCTCTCAAAAATCTCAGAAAAGATGGGGAGGTAAACTCAGTTTACAGCAGCTTAAATTGTATCACCTCCCAAAACATAATTGTAATAGAAACTGACATATTATTTTCCGGGCTTTTTTGAGGTAGTAAGGGCATCAGCTGTGGTATGCAATAACCAACATTATGGTTGAAATTGCTTTCCAATACTGCTACTATCCTGTGTCTTTTGAGGTATCATTGTAGATATCAAATCATACCAGTGGTTGTTTTTGTAAGTTGAAGTATGCTGCACTGAAGGAAAACGCATGACAATTTTGTGTCATCAGTGCCTCTGGTGCCTATACATTAGACTTTCCCTTTGATTGACTATTGTACCTCTGCAATCATGCAGGGAGAGGAATGCTGATTTGAAATGTTTCTGTAGAAAGAACTTCAAAATCTACTTACATTGTTCACTGATCTTTTGCTTTTCAAGTCCAACTTTCACCTAACACATCCTCACAAATTCAAGCACTAAAATATTTTTCTACTTGTTCCATAAATAAGGCTTATTTATGTGTTGTATTTTTTTGGGGGAGGCTATTTTTCTAAGTAACTTAACAGTAAAAGAATTTTGAGGGACACCTGCCATCAATTTTACAAACAGTAAACACAAGACATACAAGTAAAGTGGAAGGGGAAATGGAACAGAAGAATTAGTTTCTCAAGAACACAACAAAATGGTGATCCACATCACTGTGCAGTTTTTATATACTTTAGAACAGCTTGAATTATCCTTGCTAATGTCCCTGCATACATAGCATTGGCCCTTCTTAAGTGTAATTAGTAAATGAAACTGGAGTGCCTTTCCCGAGTCCTTCCAACCCTAAGATAAGCAGTCACTTGTTCCAAGTTGCAAGGGCTTGTGGGTAAGATGGCTTTCAAGTACCTTATTATTGCTGAGCAACAAAAGCATTAGCCTCCCAACGATTCTAGGCTCCTTGAGTAATTATAGATTTAGAAGTATATTCTCCATAACTCAGCTGCATCTTTACTTCTCATGGGTGGGAGGATGCAATGCAAGTACCACATGGTCAATTGTACCCTGTATCTCCCATAGTAAAGGACTGAAACATCCCAGTGTGAATATTCTTCATCGGTTAGGGATCAGAAGAAGACTTAAGTACTTTGCAGGATGAGAGATGGCATTAGACAGATATTTCTCCTGAAGCCACTTTATCATTTGGGAACACCATATCTCAGATATGTCCCTAATTGTTTTTCTCACCTTCTGAAAGCCCATAATCAGCAAAAAAAGGATAAGGAGAGGTCCAGCGACACTAGCTTTTATTCAATGGATTTTATTCAGCTCAGATTGAAATTGTCAATAAATAGTGAAGAGACCAAAAACAGTCTCTAAATGTGCATCCCCATGGCATTTGCCTCGGACTGTCCCCATGAACAACCTCTAATCCAGGCTACATGAGGGACAAAAAGACAAATCTGTGGCAGGAAAAAAAACCCTTTCTCACAGTTCTAGACCCGAATTAAGGGGCAAACACGCATTATCCTGGGATCATGGGGACACTCCCAAGGTATTGGGGGTGGAGATTGGAGATCGCAGTATTAGTGGGTGGGGTCTTGCTGTCCCCGATGCTAATGCTGCAACTGCAACTATCCCAGGCAAGGGCTTCCTTTAGCCCAAATGAGTGCCTGACAGCTGAGTGGCTCACGTCATTAGCAGGCGGGGTTTCACGCCCTGTGCTTGCTGTGCCCTGTTTGGGCATTTCTTTTAATTATAAAATCACTGAAACCACCAAAATCCATGGCAATGAGGGGGATCATCTGGTCTTCCCGCATCCCGCCCTTCTCTCTTGTCACCAGCATAGCCACTATATAGGCGGTTAAGCAGAGATGTGCACTTCTGCTAAACTGCCTAGAAACATTGTAGCGGCTTTGGTTAACTGCTGTTTCCCAGTGATTGGGGAACATGGTTGGATTAACGCTTGCAGGAAGAGGCTTGCGGGGCACTGACAATGGCATCAGTGGGCAGGGCAGGGATGGCAACGTCACCCCGGCTTCCTATCAGCAGGAGAGGGGGTGGGGAGAAAAAGGTGCAGGTTTACAAAGCGCGGCTTGCATGAGGACAGGTACGTTCGCTTTGAATCCGCATTGATCTAAACTGCATGTGGACGCTTTATTGCAAATTGCAACACACATTTCATGACCCACATCAAAACGAAGCAACCAGAGCTCATGGACATACATCCTAATAAAAGAGCAGATAGTAATTAATTTTGGAGAGCCAGGCTCTCACCTCCAAAGGAATCAATTCTGCTTCTAGTTAAAATGCTTGTTTGGGATACACCTATGGACCCTGAATATTGTTCACAAACTCTGAAAAGGTTTCTAATTATGTACAGACTTAATGGGAAGACCAAGCTAGCTGCTGGGGGCAAGGCATAGAAGTAAGTAATTTGACAAGAGAAGGCACCACTGGGGTCTAAGAGAAGACCTTATAATTTTCAGCTGTCTGCAGACATGATCTGGACATCAATCTTCATTGTACGCCCACATTGGGGGATGTGGTATAAAGAATGGTATGCAAATTGATGAAAGAATGGACTTGGTGTGCATTATCAAAGCAGCACGAGGACAACAAAAATAATTATTCATTAGAGTAGAGATGGATGTGAAATTAAAATTGCACAAAGTTCCCTCTCATTTTGTTCCACCCTTGGATTCAAAATCTTCATTTTGTTTACTCACATGATTATGCCAGTTGCTTTACATTTGCATAAGTCCTTCTGAAACATATTTCTTGACTTAGCCTTGGTTGAAAGATACACTGAGGTTTTTACATTATTAGCCCTTTAAGAAATGGCTATTTACCATTTCTAATATTGTACAATCCCTAAGTACAATATTCAGACTGCATAACTATAGAAGATAACTGAAGAAGGATTTGAATATCTTACTTGTGTAACCAGCAGAATTCTGTCATATGCAAATGTACAAAATAAGGTATAATAATTATATGTTTGCAACCTCCTTTAACTTTGAAGTTTTCTGAAGACAATCCTATGCAATAGACTATAATCTTGCATATTTCCAAGTGGGTGGAACCACTGAAGATTACATTACAAAATAAACGTTGATTTTTCAGCTTTCCAGCAAAAGAAGATGCCATTGGTTTACCTTAGCATCAAATGTAGTGCTGCAATATTTTTTTTTAACTTTACGGTTGTTTAATTTAAGTTTAATGTTAATTTCATGATATGTTTCAGTAAAAACAATACAGATCCTGCATCTGTGGCATCAGTAGTATAAATTAGCTTCAAATTACACAGGCTGAACAAAAGAGGCTGAGCTACCAAACAGGGAGTCTGAAGGCTTTTCAGCACCACCTTCAATGCTCACCTGCTTGGAGGGAAAGGTGAGAGAAGGAAGAGTGAGCAGCCCAGGATTGTTCAACTGTTACCAGCACTGGCTGTTGCAGCATCTCCACACAAATTTGTGGTTTTTTTTTAAAGTTTTTCTTTTTACAGCAAAACCACTGTTTTACATTACTTATGTAATGTAACAAAATACATGATGTTGGCTCATTGGGTAGCAAGATGGTAGGGTTTTGTAATTGTTCTCCCTCCCCCCCCCAAAAAAAAATCACATTAGAACAAATACTTCTCAGACTTTTGAGCTTTCCTTTATTAAATCAAAACAAAAAACTCAGGCTAGATGACAAACTAGGGTTGCCTTGAGGGTTGTTGTACAAAGAGAATTTCAAAGGAGGCAGAGCTTTCACTTTGCTTATTGAACTGTTTGCTTCTAAAAGTTTTTTTTTTAAAAAAACTGTAGTGGTTATTAATACTACCACAGCTACTAAGGCAGAGCTGCAGCAGGAGGGCCTTCTTGCACTTAGCAGAAAGGGATACCCTGGGTATGCTCCTAGATGGAGCATAGACATTGCACAGAGATACTTCTATGTTAGAAGCCTCTATGTGTATGTTGGAGTGTCCCACAGCCAGGATAGGTGTGGAACATATTTTCATTATCCACAGCTTAGCTAGACACTGGCTGGCATGGCCCTGCATGCTCTGTTTGCATCTCTTCCAGGTGGAAGAGGTTCAAATGGAGCATGTGAGCAGTTGCATGCCATGTCGTCCAGTTGCCATGACAATGGCAGCTGATCAGGATTGTGTAGTCCATCCCAAGGCTGGGACCAGAACAATGTATCTGCACTGCAACAGCTGTTCTACCTGCACACTGTCCCCAAATTACCTTATGAGCTTTGGACCTGATGCCTTTTCGCACGAGGCCATCTGGAATGCACGGAGAACACGTAGAGATTGGGTATTCGCATTGCTGGGCAGTGGTTCCATCCCAGTCCATCTCCACGTGTTCTCCGTGCGTTTTAGATGTAGAGCAGTAAAAACTGCTCTACACATGGCCCAGCAAATTCCGCACATGCTTCCCTCCCTGACAGCTGCAGGCACACACCCCACCATGATTGGCCGAAAATCATCCGAACAGGTGGTGGGGCCGCACAATCGCTTACCTTGCTGGCCCCAGGGTTGCCATTGGCTGTGGTCTGCGCAGGCATGTGGACTCTGGTGGGTCCCATCTACTGGGAGCACGCACACTTGCGCAATGGCAACCCTGGGCCAGCAAGGATTGCCGCATGGGGGAGAGACATGCAGATCGGCCTCCCCTCACCCCTTTCCAGGTTGGAGGGAGGCCGATCTGCAGCTGTCTATGGGCTGGGGGTGTCATGCCCTGTTCAGCCCCCTCAGAGTAGGGAAGTCTGACTACAATGCCACCACAGGCTGAGAATCAACTACAGCATGGCATTGCAGGCATTGAAAGTTTAAGGCCAGTTCCAGGTGAGCAGCCAGACAGCTCTGATAATAAATCTACCAGCAATGAGTCTCATCAAAGGTCCTCTCCTCACCTGCTGAGGCAGCAGAAGCAGCTGAGGTGCAAATCAGGGAGATTAGCTCAGCTGCACCATGGGCGAGGCAATGACTCCTCTGTTTAAGGAGCAAGCTCACCTTGCCTCGACGTTGCAGACAACTTCATGCAACCTTCTGTAACTCAGGGCTCAGGAATGTGTGCATGCCCACCTACCTGTTGGCTGCTCTGCCGGCAAATGACCTGGCTTTGCCGTGTGGCTCACATGGCATGTGTGTGCGTGTGCGCATGCGCTACGCAGCCTCTGGGGTGGGGGCAGGGGCAATTCCTGCCAGTTGTAGGGGACCAATCAGGTCCCCTACAACGTGCAAGAACTGGGGAAAGGCCCCTGACAGACCTGCCTGCCCCTGGGTGTTCTCACCCAATGGCGGGCAGGCCTGGGAGGAGCTTCCCAACCTTTCCCAGCTAAGTCAATTTGGGAGGCTTTCAGCATTCACACGTAGGTAGGAATGTGTGTAAACATTCTCCTTCCTGTCTATCTGTGAATGGTGAAAGTGTTCCAAACTAAGCCTAACTGCATTATAGCTGTTCGGGCTGTAATGCGAAAAGGTCTCTGATCTCTGCAAACGCCAATGGCAAGGAACAAAAGTTTCTGTCCCAAGACCCCACAGTTGACCCCTTTCATTGGTGAAACAAGGTGTGCTGACGAAATGGGTCTCCTAGTAAACTGGAACATGGATGCATGAACCTCCTGCAAGCTTCTGTTTTGTGAATTTTGATCCAGATCAGGACTATACACCTATGCTTTTCAATTCATTTTCTGCTGTGGAGAATCCTTGGGTCTTTCTTACCCAAAATGTGTCAAAATAGTAAGCAATAGCTAGTGATGAGCTGGATGCAGTTTGTTTTCATAAGTATTAAATAATCACCAAAACTACCTGGAAGACAAAAACAGCATTCTTTTAGTCTGCATTCTTGCGAAGTCTGATGGATAACTTCTTTTGTTGAAGGATTAGCTTGCCTTCAGCCTTTAGTATGCAATAAGCCCAAGATTTATTCTATAAGAGAACATCTTAATAGATGTGTCGCTGATATCATTTCACTGCAACAAAGAATGCATTATTCAAAAACAAAGCCTGTTCGCATAATTTACATTAAACCTTAAGTGCCTTTAATTAAAAAGTATAAATTAGAGAGACCTATTTCAAAGTATATAAGTCTTAAGTTTCCTGAATGTATCTGTTTTCATTAAAGTTCTGTTGTTGGCATGAAAGATAAAAATGGTCTGAGAGTCATTTTTACAGAGTCAAACCATGTCATTAACAAAGCTCTCTTGGAAGACATTGGGACAATCTGCACTCCTGGCCGACTGCAACTGCAAGTCTACTAAGGACCTCCTTCTGCTTGTTATTGCAGAATACAGGAGGCCCAGGCCACCACTAGTACACTGCATCCACACAGGACAGAGCATGATCCAGATCAAGAGGTTCTAGATCTGGACCGCTAGTAAACTTTAATGCCAGTATACCTGTAAATCCTTCACGTGATACTATTTGTCATCTATAAGGTGCAACAGGAGGATTAAGTCATATGGAAAGAAAATCTTGCAGGTTGTAACATCACTCTGCTGCTGGGCAAATGCTAAAATGTGAAATATTGGTCCAATGTCTATACTGTGGATAACTGGTAACATTGGATATTTTTCCACTGCAGCCTTGGATCCGTATCTAAGAAGATCCGGCTCTAAGGAATGGGTACATTTCTTAATCCGGATCTAGTAGATCCAGATTAAGGGAAGCACCCAATGCGTTTCCACTGGAGGTAAAGCACCCATTAGCAATGGGTGCTAACACCCATGCTGTGGAAACAGCTTTGCACCCATCTGGGGAATCCGGATAGACCCACAAGTGGTCGGTCTGTCACCCCAGGTATTTGGGGTGGGTGGGGAGGTGCAGTCTTCGAAGTCACTTCGAAGCCAATGTGGGGGGGGGCAATGGGTGCATCCCCTCCCCCTTTGGACCCCATTGGACCCCCCCTTTAATCCGCATTTTCTGGGACAAGACCCCATTGTAGACCCCATTAATGGGGTCTACAGAAAATCCGGATTAAAGGCCCAAAAGATCCGGATTTCCACCACGGCAGTGGAAACAATCGGGTCCCAAATGGGTGCCATAGTGGAAATGGGATCATGCTGCTCACACCCAAAAGGTACAAAATTCGGTGCAAAATTGGGTACTTTTGACAGTGGAAAAACACCCATTCTCTCCTAAAGTAGTATATCCAGTGAATAAATAGAATAAAATAAAAGGCAAGTGAGAACTTGCATTACTATTTATTCATGCAAAACAATTCTCCATGAAGGGAAGAAGCCCAGTGGAAACCCAGTTTAATATTATCATTAAGAATTCAAGATTTGAGTTGGGGAAATTTACTTGGTATTCAAAATGAAGTAAACCAAACATGTTTGTGCCACTACAGCAAGAACTTTACCATCACTGTAAACCAGAAACCTTTCAACAGCTACAAAGACTAGCGCCATTTCCACACAAGGTGAGAAATCCAGCACTGTGCTGTGTTTGATCAAATGATCCAGCCCAGGCTGGGCCAGGCAAACAACAGTGTACACCAAGGGCTCTCTGTGTTGTGGGCTGAACAGTATGCTGGTAAAGTGGGATAGGGTGCCATTTTGGGTGCCCCATCCCACTCTAGTTCGACACCCCTGCAGATGTTCCTAGAAGGGAATAGAGCTTCTCTTCTCCCATGCCAGTGGGTAGATGGGAGGTGCCTCGATCCTTTCCTAACACAGGATAACAGCACATGTGGAAAAGGCCCAAGTGTCTGATCAGAAATTTTAGAAACCCACACTTTGATCCTCAGTCCACCCTGATGCTTGATAAAATGCCTAAAATCGTGATTACAATAAGGACTGGGCATAATGATTTTACAAGAAGCAGGTTATCATTAATATAACAGTGCAATGCCACCTAACACCAGTAACTATGGCAACAATTTATTCCTAGCCTTATTGAAAAATCAGTGAAAACAGTACAGTTCATGTAGGCATGAGTTGTTTTTATATATGACCTGCTCTGCATCCTAGATCAAAATGGATTTTCAGGAGATGATTGAAAACAGATTTGATACAATAATTCACTTTCACTATTGCATTATTCTTGTACAGGCTACTTAAAAATAAAACTATACTACACTACATTACACTGCACTGCATTGCACAATACAGAAGTGGGTTGCACACTGTTCAGTCACCTTATCTCACATTCCTACATCTTATAATATGTTCTACTTCATAGTTCTGAGAACCTTAACATTAAAAATGACATGGCTGAATACAGATATTTCCCATGATTGTTCTATTTTGACACATTTACTCACTGAGAAAACATAAGAAAGAATTGTAATCTGGCATTCTCCAGAGCCTTTTGGACAAGGCTATTCTGAGACATCCCCTCCTCTGAAGCTTGTGCCTTGCCTTAGAGTCTCTAGGGGACCCACTTCATTGGTGTACTGCCGAAGAGAGATCAGCATGTCCTGTGGTCTGGTATGTGACTGGTTACTCTGTCTGCAGACCTCTTTAATGAGGTCTGCCAGTATATTGGATGAGTCAGCCATTTCAGGCAACCTACTCCAGTCTGCATTCCATTCTGCTCAGATGGAGCATACTAGCAGGGGACAGGGATTCTCTTAGACTGCAACAGGATGCTGAAGTAAAGCCTTGGGACCTAATCATAGATTGTTCCACTGATGAGTCTTAATGGGTTCTTTGAATTTGTTTTTACTATTATAACAACATCTTTTAAAGCAGTCTACTAGAGTACTAGGGGGTGGTATAATGGACCATGGAGGTACAGTATATATTCCATGCATAGTTTTGTACAAGAAACCCATCACAACTAAAAATTACTAAGAATCCTGCAGTTTTGATGAAGTTTAGCATTACTTTCCTGAAGCATTTCCAGTGTTCTTTCACATGACTTATGCCTAAAATATAACACTATAGAAAGTAAACTGATGGTTGCTGGCATTTTAATTTTGAAACTTTGGCTTATTGATTTGATGTAATGTCTATTATTATTATTACACTTTATGTTGGTTCATATTTGGAAGTTTCTATTTTGGGGGCTCCAGCAGCATGTTTTATTATAGCTGCACTAGCTGATTCTATGGAGTTGTTGGTAACAAGTATTTTTCTTTCCTTTTTTTGATTCTTTGTGTTTGTGTTTAATTGTTGCATTATGTTAGTTTTGTACATCACTTTGATTTTATGTGGAAAAACAACTACTGTACCATTTTCCTGTTACTTGTCTCATGATGAAGCATTTTTAAAAATAAAAAACTGTGTTTTCTAGAGCACCATTACTGGCTCCAAATTAACTGAACTGAGATGTCAGACTCTGATTCAAATATTTAAGTTTTTAAAAAAACATCTTCCACTTCCAGAGGAAGGAAGGAAGGAAGGAAGGAAGGAAGGAAGGAAGGAAGGAAGGAAGGAAGGAAGGAAGGAAGGAAGGAGCTGTGCATGATGAATTCACAGATCTCTAGAATGAACATTTACTAGACAACATTTCAGTTAAGCTGGATAAAACAAACTATATAATAAATAGAAATGAAGTAGGCCTACTCAGATGGATGAAATATCCATTGACAACTAAATTAATACTCTTTCTAAAGTAAGAAAGATAACAGACCTTGGCCTCTAGGAAACACCTTACAGATGGTAAGGACTAATGCTGTAATCAATAATTATATTAACTGCTAATGCACACAATGAACACCTTCCTAATTGCCCAGATGGAGAGCCATTTGTAGCAATGTTTTAGGAAATGAAATTACTGATCCCTAAAATTCCTGCTGGAACAAGCTGTATTCACTCTGATACAGGAGAACACTTGGAGAACCATTTTTCCTAGCTTTTGTCCTACAAAGACATATCCAGAAGCTTAATTTTGTGTGCTGTAATAGTCTCGTTACCCTTACTTACTGGATATAAAATCAACCATTCATTCATTCTCTCGTTCATTTCCATAACCTGCCTATCTTACAAAGTTTGAAATTAAAAAATAAATTTTAAAAATAAAACAAAAAGAAATCTAGTTTAAAACCACTGAAAGCTAACAGCAAGAGAGCATTAGAGATAAACATAAATTTGTAGAAGGCACTATAATGATATATGGCACATCTCTTGGGGTAAAGCGTTTCACAAGCAAGGAAGGATCATGATGAAAATCATATCATGCACTGCTATAATCGCTAACCATTTTAAAATAGAATAAAATAAATGGGAATGGGAATACTCTAATATCTCTTTGCATTTTGATAAATTTAAATTATGTATTTAGTAGATTGTGTTTATTTGTCTTTGGTGGCAACATTTATTAATTTAAAGAACTGTCAGAATTAATTAGTCCCCCTTTTTACTAACTGAACTAAGGTAAATAAGGCTACAAATCGATTGCACACATCAAGTATAAAGGAAAATGTTAATACACTACCCTTCTCCAATTGTGCATTTCAGATATCATCCATCATTAAGGACAATATTATCAAAAATGATTTATTCAAGCTAGACTCTTCTAATTGGACTGAATTATTATTCTTTTTTAACATGAGTTCTGGGAATACTAGATGAATTAAAAGATATCCTAAAAAATGCCCATGTGTATGGTTCAATGTGATAGCTATTCACTTAATTTTGTCATCTAAGATTATGAAACAAGTTCATGATTGTCAATTAAAAATCTTAAATATCTTTCCAAAGGTTAAAGCAAGATTTCTATAACAAACATTGTTAAAAAAATACTGACAGAGGCCTTAATGTATTAAAAACAAAATTGGAAATTACTTTAAGACTTAAAGCAACAAATATATTTGAACAACATTCTAGAATTACCCAGTCATAGTCCATTCAGAAGCAAACTCTTAAGAACAGAGAGCTGTTATTAATATTCCTATATAGATGGCAACATACTTCATTATCTGGAATATTATCTAATATCCCCTCAACTTGTATGCATGAGTGCAACAACAATGGTTATTATAAATATATTTGATGATCATGTGGAAATGTGTAGCATATTTGGTCATTAATAAAAGAAGAAATGGTGAAAATATTTATGGAAAATATTACTCTCTTCTGAACTATGTCTTCTGCAAAATATTCATGGCCATTCCATGAATAGTGCATGAATGGAAAGAACATAAGAAAATAAAAGAAGCTCTGCTGGATCAGGCCACAGCCTGTGTACTCCAGAATCCTGTCTCACATAGTGGCCCACCAATTACTTCTGGGCATTCTTAAGTAGAAGACAAAAGCAAAACTTTCACTTGTTCTTGACTCCCTACAGAAGGGCAGGAGAGGCACCCTGTCTGGGCATCTGTTTTACCAGCCATTATACGTCAGTGTTCCATCAGTGTGCCAGTTTAGTCTTGTGATTAGAGTGCTAGACTCATATCTCGTAGTCACCAGATTTGATTCTGTACTCCTCCATGAAGCCAGCTGGGTGACCTTGGACTAGTAACAGCACTCTTTATGAGCTCTCACAGCCCCACCTACCTCACAGGGTGTTGTGTTGTGGGAAGAAGAACAGAAAACTTTTGTCAGCCACTTTGACTCTCCTTAATTGGGTGAGAAAAGTTGGGCATAAAAGCCAACTCTTCTTCTTTCTTAAAGCTTGCCTGGCTAGTGCTGTCATCATCTTTTCTGGTAGTAAATCCATAGACTGAACACTCTGAATGAAAAACAAGAGCAAAAAACTTCCCTTTGTTGGTCCTAATACTCCTGCCCATCAGCTCTTCCCTCATTCTATAGTAAGGATGTGTTTATACAAAGAAAGAATTTAAATTCATCTCACGATTGAATCAAACATCAAATAATTAGGTTCTTTGTTGAATTCTGAAATTGAAAAAAGTTTTTCATATTTTCAGTTGAACATTTTTGTGAACTTTCCCCTATTAAAAAGTCCTGTTTATCACCAAAAACATAACAAAAGTTGAATATTCACTCAAAATGTGCATTTTTTTTTTTTTTTTTTTGCAAGAAGGACCTTTGTTAACTTCAATTGATTTTTGGATTTCAAAAAACTGGATTCTCAAATTTGATGCAAATGTCTTTGAATTTGGAAAATTCAATCAAATTTCCACACCACTATGCTAGTGTTGCGTGATGAAGAAAATAAATATTCCCTCAACCCATCTTTTCCATGCCATACATATATTTTATCACTGATAAAGATGTCAAATCACATCTTTAGCATGGTCTTTCAAGGCTGAAAAGCACTAGAGATTATAGCTGGATTTCATAAAAGAGCTATTCCAGTCCCTTTTCTGTACTATTTCCAGTTCCTCAATTCCTATTCTGGGAACCATTGTAATAGCTGAGGTTCCAACTCAAGCAGTCCCACCCAGATAAGTGCAGATATGCCCTTTGTTTTTGCAGTTAATGAACTTGTATTCATACCAAAGCAAAGATTGCCAATCACTGTTATACAGTATTAGTGAATGTGGGGAGACAGCAATGTGGCTGCCCAGGCACAACTGCAGCAGATCCAGAGTGGATTCGAAGTGGATTCAGAACGGATTTGAAGCATTCTGAGAGGATTCGTAGGGGATTCATAGGTGAGATTGGCAGCAAGGATTCAAACAGCATTTGGAGAACATTCACAGCCAATTTGAATCCTATCACATTTGAAGGGGCTCTATTCATATGAATGCAAATTTCCTCACATTCGATTCTATTTGAATCGAACATTTTAAAAAAAACCCATGCAAATCTCTAATCACCATAAATCCAACCTGTCTTATGCCAAAGAATGACAGTAGCATTCCTTGCTTTCAGTTACAAATTGGGAAGATTATGCAACTCATAGCTTTCAGTGTATAAATTAGTCCCAATTTTTGAGTTTAAAATTTAGGCCGGGAACTCACAGGTATTCTGTGATATTTGTCCTATTTTAAAAGTAGGGCAAATTGTTTTTAAGGGAAGTAATATTAGCTGCTGGCTTAAAACCTAGGAGCTGAAGCTTTTGTGATACAATACTTCAGAGAAATTCATGCAGAACATGTTGAAATTCTAAGTTTGCCTCTAATAATAAGATAGCATTCAAATGGAACAATGGAGTAAAGATTCCTATGATCTAACTTGTGTTAAAGTTTGTTTATGACAAAGGAAAATCAGTTCTCATCTTACACAATATAGTATTGATTTGTTTTGAGTGCCAGAAGTTAAAACTCGCAGGAAATTTTGTTTTGCATATATCATTTAACTTTCTTAGTAGGAAAACCATTGGAAATTATATTTTAGGGGGGGGAAACACACACAGAGAGAAACAATCTCAGAATGACAGTAAAAGAAGCAAAAAAATCTCAGTGTGGTATCAACATCATTACCATTAAAAAGGTAAGGTGAGTGCGTGCAGTAAGCATCAACCAAGTCAGACCAGAGGCTTTTCCGCACTGCAACGCGTTCCGTTTGGAACGCGTGCAGGCGGGAAGCTTAAGA
>MTQE01001141.1:22795694-22838066 GCA_014337955.1 Aspidoscelis marmoratus | reverse complement strand
ATATAGGAATTTGGAATTACTAGCCAAACTGTGGGAAGTCTTTGTAAAAAGTTACCCTTACTGGGATGTCAAGATTTTACATTTGACATGACTCACTATTACACCTTAACAAAGATAGATAAGAAAATTTTACTTGTGTTTACATGCCCTGATTGAGTTAAGTTGAAGAGATCAAACTAAAAGTAAACCAGGAGAAGTGTTAATTAGAAAATTTAATTTAAAGTACACAAAGGCACAGTGGCTTTTGCAATGATACAAACACATAGGGCACGTCCCCATGGTGTAAAAAAAAGCAGGGTGGAAGCAAGACAGCTTAATGCGAATCTTAATTTGCAGTAAGCTGTCCCCATGATAATGGAGGACAATGTGGGTTCCAGGAGAACCTGCCCATTGCCATCGGGATACCACAGTTTTCTCCACCCCCTCCCCACTTGCCTGAGTGCGGGAAAACACACGCACACACACAGACAGGGTGGAATCCCTCCTGGAGGATTGTCTTCCTCCTCCCCTCCCCTCTTTCTTTCTCTCTGTCCTTCACACACAAACACACACACATAGGGTGGAATCCCTGTCAGAGTCTGGATAAAATGATTAATAGAGTCGTGAAAGCCGTTTCTCTCATTTTAGCGGTGTTCTGTATGTGCGCACAATAGCCCCTCTCCCTGCCTGAAAGCCACTCAGCTGGATGCAGGGCAACTGTCAGCTTTCAGGCAGGCGGAGGGGCTGTCAGAGCCCTGATAAAATGTTTAAAAGAGCAGCAGCTTTCACGGGGCTCTGACAGGGATTCCACTGTGTGTGTGTGTGTGTGTGTGTGTGTGTGTGTGTGTGAGAGAGAGAGAGAGAGAGAGAGAGAGAGAGAGAGAGAGAGAGAGAGAAAGGAGGGCTCGGGGGCTGGAGGAGGGAGAGAGAGAGAGAGGAGGGAGGGGAGGAGGAAAATGTTCCTCCAGGAGGGATTCCCCCCTGTCTTTGTGTGTGTGCGTGTGTGAGAAGAAGAGAGAGAAAATTCAAGCCCGTGCAACCCCTTGGAGCTCCCTGTTAATTAGCTCCTTGCCAGGAGGCTGACTCATCCAAGAGTAAAGAGGTGCATAATTAATTATCCCCTTGTTCTCATCTCCTGCTCTTGAGAGCTGCTATAACCCCCTGACAGTTGCTCAGCTGATTGCAGGGCAGCTGTCAGGTGGGTATAGGCACCCAGTTTGGCAATGGTCAGGTGGCTATAGGGGCTGTAAAGAGCAGGGAAGATTTTTAAAAATAGATGCGAGAGCCCTTTAAAACAGACTTGGCTCTCGCATCTGTTTTAGAAACCTTCCCTGCTTTTTACGGCCTCTATACTTGCCTGACAGCTGCTCTGCAACCAAATAACCCGGGATCATCCACATGACTGCAGGACAATATATGCTAGCCCCTTATTTCACATGTAGTACACTTGCAAAGTGGGTTTTTTAAAACACGTATTGTCTCGCATGTAGCCCCTATTAGGGCTTTGCATGGAGACGCTCCCGATGCAAAGCAGGGTTAAATTCGGAATAAAAATTGCATCACCTGTGTCCATAGTATTATAACGATCAGTAAGGATTGAGTTTTTCCTTATAAAATCTGAAAGGCGAAACAGAAGCTTTAATGGTTTTTTTGTGTGTGGGGGGGGATTATTTGACCTTATTTTTTGAATAAGATGGTTTCATATTCTATTTATCTCTTTTCTGTGGGGTTTCATTGTGGGCACAAAGACAGATAGAAATGAGATTAACTCAGGGTTTGCTCTGAGGCATGATTGGATTACCTAGGTGGGATTTCTTTCAGAAAACAAGAATTAACAATTAACCAAGAGGAAATAATCTTCTCTTTATTTTTAAACTTAAAACTAGAAAACCAGGACAGACATAAAATATTTGGTTTGGGATAATATATATCTGTGTTACACAATACTATCTTGTCTTACCTTTTTATTTGTCTTACTAGGAAGTGTTGATGAAATCTGGGTTAATTTGTAATATGCATGGTCACGTCCACAGTGGGTTTTGGGGATTTTCCATAGGAATACATTGGTTTTGGGTAAGACACACCTTTCAAAAGGATTTATTTTGCTGTCACAAATTCTAGGTTACATTTTGTATAAAAATAGGCACAGGGAAGGAGTTAGGTTAGCTTAGGAGTTAGGTTAAGGGAAGTTTTCCTTTTGCCATGCCATGGGTTTTTCTCCCCCCTCCCTTCTTCCTGCTTAAGAGGAAATGGGTGTGGGTTTTTTTCTGTGGAGGCATTTTGAATCTTGAGCTTTGCAGTTTGGTTTTTCTCTGGCCAGGGCAATTGAATGGACTGTTTTTAAATAGTATTTCTTTTTAATTTTGGGAAATTTTTACTTATTTTGGGGGGCCAGTCTGACTAAGACTGGAAGAATATTCTCATTTTTAAGGTTGTCCCTTATTTGAAAAACTGGGAACCCTTTTTAAAAGTCATTTTTTGTTCCTGAAATGGATATGGTTTGCTGAAATCCTACATCTGTACAGGTTTGTTTTTTTAAAAAAATTAGATTCCTGGGCAAGCTGAAGACTTTAAGAACATGTGTTGCTGAGATAAAAGATTCTTTTTCTCCATTCATTCCTCCCTATTTTTCTTTTAAAGTTTTGGGTTAAGTGTAGGGAATTTTTCTAGTGTTAGGAATTTTCTATTCTCTTTCTGGTTTGTGTATCTTTCTGTAAGATTTGAAATTATTCTTATGGGAACTTTATTCTCATTTTTATGTTTTCACCCATAAAAGGCAATTTTATGGTGTTTTGGGAATTTTTGCTGCATAACTACAAACTAGTTGTTTCAGTAAGATGGGATGGACTCAGTTTAATGCATAAAAGTACCTTAATGGAAAATGCTCATTTATTTTGCCGTGTTTGGGATTGTGCATGTTTATTCTTGTTCCTTTGAATTTTGAAATACGTCTCTGAGATGGTTTTACATTTCATTTTAACTTTTCTTCTGTATTTCTAATAAATTATTTTCTAATGATTTAACCAGAAATACTGGCTTTTGAGTTTGAAATGAGTTTTGTCTCAGTTTATGGTATTTTTCGTTATGTAAAAGCCTATGTAAACATAATTTGGAAGAAATCCATCACTTTCTATGAATTATATCAACAACTGGCATTTGAATTACTTAAACGAAGCACAATGAGTTTTTTTTTTTTTTTTTTTGCTGAATTTGATAAAAAGTAGATCAGGAAAACACATGGGGGGAACATATTTTAGTAGGGAAAATAACTGCTTTTTAATGTATCCACTAATTATAAGATATTTATTTTTTAAAAAAATGCATAAGCATAATTGAAAAATACTTTTAGTGCAAGCATATAATAGCAAAGCAAAGAGTGAAGGCAGCACGCACACATCAGATGATGCAGCACAGTGATTAGCACAACTCATAATTTTACTAACAGACTATATGCGTTATTACAAAAGGTTTACTTATCTGTCAACCTATTAATGGGTTTTAATAGAAAATGTGAAAATTTGTAAAAATCACCTTCTTCTCCCTTCCATTCAATTTACAACTATTTTCAAGGCAATGATCCCATGCTGAATGGAAGGCTTGTTTAGATACATATTGTGGAGATGCACATAAACTCAGGTTCTAAGGTTCAATTTGAATTGATCCAAACTTTTCTGTTTGGTTTGACCTTGAACCAGGGTCAAACAGTTCACATCCACTAAGACTGTGAGCTTGAAAAAAAATGATTGGGCATGAATTGAATTATTCTGTTCAACTGAGCAATCCTGAGTTGGTTTAATTCAAATCAAACTGGGTTGAACCAAACATTTTAATTTGAACTATTCAAATTTCAAATAAATTTGCACAACTCTAACATGTTCTAATAAGCATCAAGGAATCTGATTATAGTTCTGTATAGTTAGTTGGAGATATGTTCTGATCATGTCAATCAATAAACTCATACCATCAATTTTATTGTATTTCAGTTGTTATAGACTTTCTGAAATCAATTCCAGAACTGAAGCATGCACACTATGTTTATCATTTTCTTCTTTCAATTGTTTATCTGTGTTACCATTACAAAATCAGGGTCTAGATTGTTCCTATTGTGCTTGCCTGATTCAGATTTTTCATTCTTCATTCACAATGGTGAGTAAAAACTCCCACTTAAAGAATCAACAGTTAATATATTCATATTCATTTTTCATTGTTTTACATATATTTTCAGTCATTCATCATCATCATCATCATCATCATCATCATCATCATTCTTTGCATTAATGAGATGAGACAATATTAAAGAGCTGATTTGAGGTTATACGGAAAAGGAGCAAATAGTTCACTTATATTATTGTTGCATTTTTATTGCCATGAAAGAGTGGAGAAATCTCTTCAGGGATTTCTGTTTTCAGGACAAAAGTATATTAATCAGTTTCAGTCACGAAAATGAGTTATGGGTTATCAAATGTCTTAGCTGGGTTCAGTATGCAATCATATCAGGAAGTTTCTTTGTAGCATTTTATGATCCTACATACGTTTATCAGGAATTACCAAAAACACAAATGAACTGAAAGAAGCAAAACTGAAACAAAGTGTGCAATTTTATATTATTATTATTAATAGTAATAGCAGTAGTAGTAGTAGTAGTAGTAGTAGTAGTAGTAGTAGTAGTAGTAATCATAGTTATTCATGTTATTTTTACTATGTCTGTGTGCCACCCTTACAATGACTTTAAATGACCTTTTTTACATAAAAAGTAGAATGAAATTGGTTACCACGAAAAATATTTCCAGATACCACTAGCATTTGGAAAATATTGCTTTGATTGATGCAACATTAACACACAAACTGGAACCTCATGACAGGAAAGAGATGAAGAGTTTCACTTTGCAGCATCTGAAGCTGATGTTTGGGTACATTCACACTTTCAGCCTCAAACAAAAGTAGTGTACTCAAACATCTATATCCTTTGTGCCAATCTGATGCAAAAAAAATGGGCTAGTAGCATTGCAAGACAGAACAAAGCACTAGTGAAAAAAGAACGTACAAATGGTATATGATTCTGTTAGTAAAAGCTAAAAATCCAGGATGGAGAAATATACAAAGAGATGAGTATTGCAATCTCCCAATGCTTTATTAAGTATTGTACCTGAAGTTTCTGATTCAGATCACCAAGCTAGTGGCCTAGAGATGTTTGGAGCAAGCTATGGCTTCAGGAAGTTTTCCAAAACTTCAGAAAACCAGTAGTTCGGTGAAGAGCATTAAAATACATAGCTGCATATCATATAAATATTCCCTTTTAGAAATTATTTAAAATTTAATTATAATATTCAGGTTACCATAATACCCTGGTGTTCTGAGGTACCTGAATATCTTGCAGGCATTTCACAATTCATGCCTTATTATTGCACATGGAAATAGAATATTTTTCATTCGAGAGCACAAATAAATTGTTAAGCACCATCATTTAACAGTAGCACTTGTGAAAGAAACATGAATATATAAATGAAGGATACCCATAGTCTCCAGTGATGTGGTAAGACTGGCTTTATACTGGCCTCATTGCAATTGCTTAAAGATCAGTGTCTGAAAGGTGTGAGTTTTTCCTTACACTTGGGCTCCATAAGCATAAAAACCTTGGGCACTGGGAACCCTGCTTAAGGAACATCTACAGTATATGTTTGGTTGAGATATTTGACTCAATAGAAAAAAAAAGTTGTGGGGAGAAGGGGTAATTGAAAAGTCCTCTCTTCTGCTTCACATATTCACTGTTCGTGCAGAGACAGTCTGAAAGGAACACTGCTCAAACACTGAAATGGATGTGTCCTTGAACTGTAGAGATTATTGCTTCCATAAATTCAACAAAACAGGGTAAAAGGAACAGCATTCTTCTTCCCTATATTTCCTGTGGTTTTGTAACAATCTGGAATTTGTATATGGATTTGCAACTTTTGTTGCAAATGAAAGCAGCCAAAGAAAGCAGAGGCTTTAATAATAATGGAGGGACTGGGGGCAGGAGGGGGGGGGAGAATGATTCTGGATTGATGTATATATTAATGAAAAGTTATATAAAATAGGATTACTCCTTCATGTAGTGTAGAGGTAGGTTCATTCATTTTAAAAGTCACTACAACAGTTCTGTGTTTACATATATGAGCTGGCTTTTGGCAGTTCCCTAGTACATTCTTTATTTGTTCATGTTCTGACTAAGAATTTATCTTGCGTAGATAATGAGTAGTAAACAGTATTTCCACTCTACTAGGGGACAGAAGTTGGATACGTAACGTACCTAGGAAACTTGTATGTACCTCTACTTTTTGCTCCTGGCCTTTCTAGGGTGGAGACAAGTGACATCGTTTTGCAACACTAAATAATGTCATCATACAACAATTTCTGGAGGCATAAAGGGCTCCCCTGGCACTTGCCAGCTCTCTGAAGCATAAATGGGGGAGTCAGAGGGTTCTGGCCACTTGGTGACATAGGTATATGTGAGATATTTTCAGCCTTTGGATAATGGGGCTGCAGTAGACAGTACTGGCTGCTGATTAACATCTTGATATGCAAAAGAACATTAATGTATAGTTCCAATGTCATAATAAGCTCATTATTTGGATCATTTTATATTTACCATTACAACAGCTTCTGGACAAAAATTCAAAAAGAACAAAATTTGTTGTAATCCACAAGATATTAAAATTGTTCCCTAAAATTGTCACAACCTTATTATCTGGCATTTTGACAATTGTTGACAAATTGGAAGACTCTCCAGAGTTTAAGGAGTCTTACTTAATGCTGACAGCTTCATCTACTATTTTTTTTCCTAATGTAATTTTCATCAAATGTGCATTTGTATATAATATTCCAGTTAGCAGGAGTTGTCTGACTGTGATTATAAATGTCAGTCAAAAATTCTAGTCTATCACATTTTAATCAAGCAGTTTAAATAAATGTGCATTTCTAGACCTCCAGTGTGGGATTTAAAAAAAATGAAAACTATGATTCATCTTGTTTCAAAAGGAGTAAGAGAAAGAACAAGAGTACCATCCATTCCTAAAGTGAGATGTCACTATTTTGTTCACAAATAAAGATTTACTTATTTTTATGTATTTAGGGATTTATTTTTTAACCCTCTCCTGAATAATAATAAAAAGAAAAAAATATGCAATAATCTAATATATACTTCATTTATAAAATAATATTCTACATTATAGCCACAGAGAACCAAAAAAGTCTCTATTATTATTATTATTATTATTATTATTATTATTATTATTATTATTATTATTATTATTATTATTATTATTATTATTATTATTATTATTTATTTATTTATTTATTTATTTATTTATTTATTTATTTATTTTAAAAGAATTGACACAGCATTTTCATTTTAAGTACTACCTGTATCTCTTGTCTGGTGTTTTCTACAGTTAAAATAAAGACCATATTGTTGTTCTCGAAATATAAAATGGTGGCTGTCATTTTAGTATTGTACTAGCTGAAAATACTGGCAAAAAATTATGCAAGGCTATCTTGAAATATCTGTGTTGTCAAACCTAGCACAATGATTGTGTACCCTGTGTGCAGTAACATAAGCACAGGCTTTGTCCATTAGTTATTTGAGGGTCCTTCCCCTCAATAGTCAGTTCAAAAGATTAAAGTTTATATTTCAATTTTATCATTGTTGGAGTCTTTAAACCTATGAATCTGTCTCAATTTTGAATACGATGAGTAAGGTTAAAGTAAGCCATACCCAGAAAGGAAAATACTATTCTGTTTAAGACTACCGTTACATTTAGGTTTCCAATTACCCAGTATGAGGGACTTGGACACCTATTCTTAAAAGAGAAGTTGAGGCAAATATGATGAATTGTTCATAACTTTCAGGCACAGCCTAGGAGGCTTTCTCAACAGGAAGAGCCAAAGAGTAGAAGAGGAAGAACAAATGTCATAAAAGGAGCACCCAACATAGATAAAATACTTTTAGATATTTATGCTTGAAGCTTTATATAAGAGATATGCACTCATATGGACTTGAAAGAAAAGCAAAGAAAATTTTCAAAACAACCCTTGAAAAACTCTGTGAGAGAAAGCAACAGGATAAGAACTACTTACTGTTTGGGTCTACATTTTCACAAAGTTCTGTTTTTGCTTCCCCATTGGGTCTGTCACTAGTTTTGTGTGAAAGTCGTGATGACATGGTTGCTGCTGTCACTACTGCTTTGAAACTGCGTTTCCGCTTCTGGACATTTAGCTCAGGATGGAAGATGATGATGTATACTTTTGGCATATAAAGCATTCCCAGGGCCACTGAAGCACTTAAGTTCATGGATATTGTTAGTGTGGTTGTTTGTACATAGACCTAGGAGACAGAATGCATAAGGAAACTATTAAAAGTGGTTTAGAAATTGACTTTTAAATGGAAATGTGGCAATGCCTCATATTACTTACGACAGACCAGACTACATGACAAAATGTTTAGATGGAACATTTAATCAAAACAATATATGAAGTACTCTTTTGATCATTCTAAAGCTAGTTCAGTATTCTGTTCACAGAGTGATCAATCTGGCATTCAGGGGAAGTCCACATGCACTGTTCAGCTCATACTTACCTGTTCCACTAATATCCAGAGTTATAGTTCCTCTGAGACTGGAAACTAAGGCTATGTTCAGTCATAACAAAAGTGGCAGCTTCGAAGCATCTCAGAGAGACAGTGTGTGGCCTTCCTGTTCTAAGCCTTCTCTAATCCACATTGTCTAACACAGAATGTTCTTGGGGAGGGGTGCAGACTGGTATGTGAATTATCCCAACTCTAAGGCATTTCTGATCCATCTAAAAAATTTTAAAAACTGTGTATAATCACAGCCAGGGACTGCATCCACACTACAGGTGGGTGAAAAATGTTTGTTAGCTTTAAATTTGCATTCACACAAGAAGCTGATGTATCCAGGCTTCATCAAAGCTTTGATGATGTACCCAGATATACTCATCTTGCATCTCCCAAAGCAGTGCCTCCTTATCTCAAATCTGGCTGCTCTTGCTGCCATCATGCATTCCTCAGAGGCTCAACCTAGGCCCCGCAAAGGCATGCGCAAAGCTGGAGAAGCTGCCTCATTCAGGAATCATGGGAAATCTCATGATTTCCCAGGAATCATGGGAAACCTCATGCGATTCTCTGCAATTCCTAAGGAATCACATGTGATTTCCCATTATTCCCAAATTGGTGCGGCCACTCCAGCTGTGTGGGCATCTCCAAGACATCTGGGTTGACCCTCTGAAGAGAGTGCAGTGGCAGCAGTGGTGGTGAAGGTAGCAAAAGGTGAATAGGGGGATGAGGAAGGATGCAAAGGAATGGATGGGGTTTCCCTTCCTGTACAAACATTCATCAAATGTTTGTGAATGATGGCAAAGTCTCCTATATTCGTGAAGGAGTTTTGCACAAATCTATAATATTTTCCCCCTTTAATTTAAATTGAGTTGAGGGGGGTATGTGCTGCATGCACATTCCTAATCCACACATATCATTAAAAACTCTTAGGGTACCTCTAGACAGTACTTTAAAAATGTAGAATTTACCTTTACTTCAAAATATTTCCACACATACTCCAATATTTTGTTGCAGCAGTGGGCAACTTACCAGCCCTGTGCCTCCACCCAGTATTTTGGGACATGTAAAATGGCAAATTTCTGAGATCAGTTCTAGTATGTTCCAAGATAGGACCTTGCAGTCATTTAATTCTTTAGGCTTGAAGTTAACATGAAGGTAGGGTATGTAATGTCTTTCCCTCTGGACATACTGAATATCTAATACAGTAGACTACAAGCCCTTAGTTCTGAAAGCAATTGGACACATTTTTCACAAGTTGGATCAGAATCAGCTTTGTATGGGTAAACTTGAAACAACTTATTATTTGCCAGCTTATTAGCCCAGCATTTTTCCATTTCATTTCCAGTCAAAATTAATTCCTCCATTGAGGTACCACTCCTGTTGGTGAGGAGGGGGAAACCTCTACTTAATTCACTGCCCTCCTACCACTCTGTCTGGATGTGTGAGGGAGGGATGACATGTGGTAGCATTCTTAAAAGATATTTAAAATACAACCTTCCAACACAACACACTGGTTTTGATATTCTGGGCATGTGGGACAAATGAGCTGTATCAGTTTTTATGAGTACCAGGTACTTTACATATTTCATCACAGGGCATCCTTTTTTATTTATATTCAGTCATCGGTCTCAATTTGCCTGTTTTCAAAGAATACAAGAAAAAGTTTTGTATTTTGAAAGGAATGGGACATTAAGACATAGTGTGCATAGTTACGAAAAGGGTTTTTAATCTCGGTTGCTAGAAAACAAACATCAATGCACAGCTGGTGAAGAAGAGCTCTCACACAGAACAAGAGGAGTGTTTATGCACTTTACAATCTTGAAATTCTGCCTTTAGGTGTGTTGATGGTGATCAGCTGCTGCTCTAACAAAAGCTTTATTAATTACTTCTAGTCATGGCAACTAGAAGAACAAAATGATCATTTTTCACACCTAGAAATGTGGCAACAGAGGACTTCCACATTTGTCATGATCTGTTTGGAGATATTTGTTTGTTTGTTTGTATTTCTATCCCGCCCTATAACCGGAGGTCTCAGGGTGGGTTACAATATTATATTAATCTTAGACAGGTCCCTGCTCTCAGGCTTACAATCTAAAGATTATAAGAAGCAAAGATCTGGAAGAGATGGTGAAATGAGTAAAGTAGTAAGGTATACCACCTCACTGAATCCTCCATATTCAAGCCTGTGGGCCTGTTTGCACTTTCCATCCTGAAGTGGCTCCAGAGGAGTTCCACCTGCATGGCACAACACTTTCCTGGAGTTCCCTCCTGCTGTCCTACTCTCCATTAGCTAGTGTACACAACTAAAAAACTGTCCACAGCTTCACGAGAAATAGTATCCACATTCCCTTCTAGGGTGTGAACACTGCAAGTGGGCCACAGCACACCAGATATTTCTGTGGCGACTGCCATAGCAATCCACCACTCTTTCTCTGGGTTTCAAAGCCCAGATGATGTACATCACCCAACCTTATCCTACAATCTTCACAGAAAGCACTTTTCTAGCTACCGAAAACAACAAGGGAGCAGCAGAAATGGTTATTACCCTCCAAAGCTTTCTCCTCCAATAAGTCTTTGTCAGGTTGCAAGTGAAAAGTGGTGAAAGGAGAGGGTTATATCCGTTAGGTAGATCTCTGCATCATGTATTGTCCAAAAACAGATACCAATGCACAGCAGAGAACGCACTGTATTAGGAAGGCTTGGATTTTTTTTTTTTTTTTTTTAAATAGGTAAGACTCCATGATCCTCATGGACAGAGAATCTGGACACTTGGAGGTTCTAGCTGGGTGGTTCTTTTGCAATTATTTAGGTCCCAAGGTTCACAGGGTACAAGAGATGAAACATACAGTATCTAATGCAATGGTTTCAATACTGGCAGCCATTTCATTTCTTTTCCTAGCTCCTGGGGCAGCTTAGCAGTTCAATTCTGTGACAGCAATGGCTTCCAGGGTAGTCTCATATACAGAATAACTGCAGCACCATGTGCTTTTCTTAGAACTCAGGATAACTAAGCTCCATACTATTGTGTTCTGGGTGGGAGCAGAGGAATAAATAATAAGAATAAATATCTAGAAGGAAAACTAAAAAAAGGAAAAAAAATATCATTCTTCTCAGGTACTCTAATGCAAGTTAAGAATAAAATCCACTTATTCCCGTGCTATTCAGTCTCAAAGGTTTTACCCATTTCTAAAAGAGACTGATCATTCTAGGTCTAGTAAATCAGTCAAGCACTAAAACATGACTTTAGCTTCCTGCTCAATTGCTTCCGTCAAATGGGATAAATCTGCTTATAGCTGAGAGTTAAGTGCCTGAATGGGCATCTACCTCTACATGTGTGCAAGTAGTAAGGATGAAGAATTGCTAATTCATGTTACAGAACACAGAGACTTTAAAGATGGCTTGCAAGCTTCAGCCAATTTATTTAGCAGCTTAATCATCTAATGCTTTAATTGCAGATTAAAATGTGCCCCTTCATTTATTTTGTGAGGTTGAGATTAGAGGACATTCTGCCATTCAGCTTGCAAAGGTTCATGGGCTTTCTCTTCTCTGAACCAAATTTCATTTTAAAAAAACCCTTCAGCTCACAGAAGATCTAACAGGTCCTTTTATTGAAAGGTTACATACATTTCATGGAATTTAGGGATGCTGTTCTTTGAGTGTAACCATTTGCTTAGTTGTGGAGGCTCTGTGCAGTCACGATCAATTCATCCCACTTTTATTTATTTATTTATTTATACACCATGAAAGTAGCTTCCAACATTAAAACAAAAGCATGATAACTCGCGATACTTCTCCAAAAAGCCACTTTGTTCGTACGTAGAAACAATCAACAGGGTACACTGACTACATGATACAGAGTCCTCATTGTACCTTCAAAAATGGAAGAAGAAGGTGGGGTCCACTCAAAACACCATACTATTCCAATCACCCTTATGCTATTACAAATATCATTTAGGTGCTGATGTGGCAGAGCAGCTTCTTTTTTTTAATGCCAGGAGCCCTCCTGTTGCTGCCATAGTCACTTTTCAAATTAACCTGCTGGTCGTCTTGGCAGCGTTTGCTATTTGAAAGCAGGGAATGGGCCATGAAGCCATTCTCTGTCTCCAAGCACACACATACGTCCTTCAGATTTGAAGCCCTCCTCTCTGCCTATCAAATGGGAAAAGCCCTCCCAATCATCCTTTTATGAGTGAAAAAGGCTTATTCTTCACCCAATGGTAGAATCAGCTGTGTGATTCTGAGAATCCAGCCTTAAAATCACAGCCAGTCCTTCTGCAAGGCTCCCCTGCCCATAAAATGGCAACTAATGATTCTGCCGTTTAACAGGCAGATAGCAAGTGGGCAACACCACTGCATGAAAGAGAATGGGGAACGAAACTTTGCGTAAGGCACTCTGATCTTCCTAACAGATTCCACTCTAGCCTTTCTGACTCAACTCTCTATGTACAACATGGTTCATTAGACAACAAAGCTATGGTGAGTCACAACCCAGGTGTGGATGTAAGCAAAAACTCTTCAACAGAACTATGTAAAAGTTGTCAAGATAGGTAGATACATGCCTTAAGCTGGTTGGTCAGTAATTTAAATTTCCTTGAGAATACTGGCAAGAAATTCACTTCAACAAAGGTTCAGTGGTATTTTTTTTTAAGTGGATTCAATACAGCCAGGCAGACCTTGCCTACAGTAAGATGAACTAAAGAAAACAAAACTTTGAAAAACAGAAAGAAGCCCAGTTTTGTGATCATAAATACTCTGAAACAAATACCAGAAGAAGAAGATCTTTATGTCATGTTTTTAAAGTCTTGCCTTCATGCATAATGAAGTGTGGGGTTGGATTCTTAAAACTTTCTGTCATTTTAATCTAGTTTTCTAATTTTGTGTGCTTTTTAAAAAAGTTACGTCAAACTGCATTCAAGAACATATCAAACTTTGCTGAAATACATTAGCAAAAATAATACCCCAAGGATATCATTTGGATGCAAAGGTACCAAGATTTGATCATTTACTTTACATAAAATATTTCAATTTGAATTTCCATGTGTGCCACAATTTCATGTTCTCCATGCAAATGACACGAAATTACCTTAAAATGCTGCAGAATAGCCTTTAAAGTGAAGTTATATTAAGCAGAAACTTTGTGCAGCACATATGGCACTGAAAAGACAATTTAAATGGCTCTGAGGGTCTGTTGTATCATCAAATCACTTAGGGATCAGGTTTCTGTGGGACTATAATATAATCTGCCAGACTGTTGAGAAATAATATTCTGTTTAAGCATTATCACTGTATGACATAAAAGAAAAAAAAAACTTTCTTACTCAGAGATAAGCTATAAAGCTGTAAATAGCACAGGGTCAAACTTAGGCTGTTTGGGCACTTACCTGAGGAGTCATGCCAACCCTAAATCTCAAGTGAGCTCCAGAGCCAGTTCCAAGACCTCTCGTGTGCCACCAAAATGGCTTCCTGATAAACCTCAGAGGTATAGGGGTGTGCACAAAGCCCATTTCCCACATTCAATTTGGTACAAATTGAATCTGGGAAATTTTGGCTTTGGCTGAATCCCACCCCCACAAATTTGTGGGGCTTCATATTCATGCGCAAATATTGTAATGAATGTTCATGCACAAAACAAATACAACCTCTCCCACCCCTCCATTCCTGGCACCATTTACCTGTCCTCTTCACCACTGCCACCACTGGCACTTCTGGATCGGCACGCACATACCAGAAGTGCCTTTTCTGGGTTCTTGAAGGCCTACTTCAGGCTCTGGAGAGAAGTGAAAGGGGACAGGATGCCAGCGGAGCAAGCCCCAAAAGGTAAGGGAGGCCATGGGGGGCCATGGGGGGATGTTAGGCTCGACGGGGCAAGAGACCATGGGGGGAGGCCCCAGGGCATCCAGTATCTGCTGAAGCTTTGACCTAAGCCTCTTCAAATACTGGATAATTCAATTCATGGATTCGTAGGCCCTATTCAATTTGGCTATGAATCTATGAATGTGTACATATTCATACAAATTCCAGGTGTCACAATTATTTGTGCACATCCCTACAGAGGTATGTTCTGCACTTGCATGCATGCTTCTGTGAATTGGTTTACTGGTCACTAGTCTGCTGGTGGACATTTTTTATAAAGGTCAGCTGGTGTCCCAGACTAGGCAGCCATTTTGGGTCACCTAGTTTAGTCTACACGCCATCTAATGTGGATGAAGCATAGAGCACGGCCTCTCTTAAACCAAGTGTGCAAAAGGGAAACCTCTAAACACTTTGCTGGATCAGAACAACATTAAGTGCAGGAAGGACCTATTAGCTATAGTCTCCATCCCAGAACAAGTCTTTTTTTTATTTTTGCTAACACCCTTGAAAGAAGAATTATTCAACATATTGTTTTACCTTATTGTCTAAAATGTCTGTATCTTAGGAACCCAGAAGGAAATTTCAGAAATTCTTTATGGCTTTCATTGCCAAGCTGAATCAAGATATTCTTATCATATTATCAGCATTATCAGCATCAGCATAATTCATATAATTGAAGAACAAAGGTTAGGACTGCAGGGATTTTTAATGTGCCCTGGCACAGACTGCCTCATATATATCCTCTCTCAACTGCTACAGCATTAAGCAGCAACTATTCCTTTTGTTGCAGGATAGGGAAGAAAGATAGGTTTCCCATCTGCCCTGGCCGAAAGGTTTCCTTCACCTTCCTTCCTAATACCACTTTCCTCTTGCAGCATATCCTTTTAAACTGGAAAGTTGAGGGCAAGGACTAATCTAAAGTCACATTCAGAGGCCATTCTGGAGGTATTTTGTTGGCTTAAGTGCAGGATAAAAATGCACCAAATTGATAGACTTTCTGAAAGCTCACCAGCAAGTCCAATGTGATTCATAAGCCCCTAGAAAAATGGTCACAATAATTTGAAAAACCTTATTTAGTGTTTTGAACTGTTCTAAACCACTGCACAAGTGTTTTTGTAATCCTATAATAGATCACATAGAATACAATGCTTCAAAAAAACATGCTATTCCCTTTCTTCATGAGATGGCTAGGTTACATTTTCTCCCTTGAGAGGTCTCCAGAACTTAAAAGAATGGAGTGAAACCAATGTTAGGTTCACTTTATTGGTTGGATGGTTGTTTACAATCCTGGTAACAGGCTAACTAAGGCTGCAACTAGACTTGACCTGCTTACTCCACCATATTTGGATATTCCAAAAGTGTCCAAATACAGTGGAATAAGTAAATGATGTCTAGATGCAATCTAACATAAAATAAACAACAGTCATTTAAAAAATGGTAACCACACACATTCAGTATTTCCAGATGTTAAAGTTATCTTGTGATTGGCTTTACTACTTCTGTGCCATTCATTACATAATTTTTCATGTTGCAAAACAAAGTTTCTCAACATTATGAGATGTTCTGGAATTTATTGGAACAGTACATTGGGTTGTCTGAACTGGCTACCAAAGTAAGTCCATCAAACTCTGTCCAAAATCCAGAGGACTTACCTCTCAAACTTACCACAGCACAGCAGAAATTTTTCCAGATTATTTTATCAAATTCCCAGTTATTTTCTGTTTAGTCTCAGGAGAGAGCACCTTCCTCCACCAGTCTTCTGAAAGGTGGTTGTTACATAGATTTCCATTACTACAGATACCATAACAGAACTGATCTTTCTGAAAACTGCTCCACGACTGCACCTAATGAGCTGGTTAATCAGATTCATTCATACAGCAGACATCTGAGTTCATCTTATGCAAATTCTCTATTAAAAGTCAGTAGAAGCTGACTGGTGGCAGATCTGACTGCCCAGCAAGGCTTTCACTCATCTGTTCAAATCAGTCAATAGCAGGCAATGGATTACACCCCAGTAGAGATTTTGAATGCAAAATAACTTATTATTATTTAGTAAACTTTCTTCAGTTAGAAAGAAAATAAATAAATGTAAGAAAATATGTATGGTGAATCTTCATGAAGCCGACACCACATAACAAAAAAACAAAAGTATCATCTTAAGAATAACTCCACACATAAATTCATCGGAACAATAGAAAGGGACAATGGCTGCCTTCAGACTAAATCAAAAGCTGCACAGTTTTCTTCACACTGCAGCAGCAGCACAGCATTCGATTGAAGTAAAAATATGCTGATTAATCAACATCTTTTTACTTCATGCCTTCTGTCAAATCCTGGGCCACTACTGCAGGTGATAAAGCATTCTTTCTGGTAGGCAGGAAGCTGCTTTGCAGGATGGGACAACTTTCCTCAAGTCTGGAGGCAGTCAATATGGCCCTGTATTCTGTAATGTTAGAAGTCTTCTTTGGAAAAAATATACATGTATTTCTATGTCTGTGCCTCCCTGCAGTTTCTTTAATACAATAGATCAAGAAGTGGATGCCTGAAGTTACCTGCAGTACAAATGGAGACGTTGTAATGGAATAGAGAATGGGGCTTCGGTCCGTGCAAAATAAAATTGTAATGAAGGGGAGAGATGAAAAGATTATTTCCAAATGTGCCTCTGTGAAAAAATAAACAGGAGCGGCTCAAATCCCCTGAATTTTTAGGCTTTTAGTTAACCCTCTCGGAGGAAAAGATCAGCAGGTATGGTGGCTAGATAACCTTTGGGATGGTTCGGACATCTGCACTTTGTGATGCCCAAACCACTCCAAATTAGCCACATTATTTGGAAAATCCAGACACATTTTATTCCAAAATTATCCAGATAATGTGAATTAAATAACCAGTCTGGATGAAGCTCTTAAACAAAGGAAATCTGACATCAGACTAGACCCCTCTAGAAAGATGTGTCAAAAACAAACCCAAACAAACTATATGTATATGACCACATGCAATTACTCATAACAAATGCAAACAAAAGGTAGGACAGTCAAATAATGAGATTGCAGTTGCAGAAAAATGTAACCAAATGTAATGTTAAACCCCAAAATCCCATTTCTTGGACTTTCCTAGCATCTCTGATTGCAAGTTTTAAAGAAAACATTTATTTTTAAATTACAGTTGTAATTTCCTATTCCAGGGATCAGCACAGTTTCTGGTCCTGCTAAAATTTAAAAATAAAGAGGAATACTTGAACTTCCAACTGAAATGTTTCCTCTTTGCAATTAACCTTACGAAACCAAACCTCTTATAGCCAACAGACAATCCTTTCAAAACACCAACCTTTGGTTAATGATTGTACATTAGCATTTCTTTTACCTTTGTTTTCCAGTAAGCAAGTCACAAGCAAACAATGCTTGTAAAAAAATTTGCAGGCTGAAATGTGCTTTTTTCACATGAAGGTTCTGCTTTTATATTTTCAGGATGGAGAAAGTTCTGTTTTCAGGACACTTCCCAAGTATATCTGATCTTCTTCATTCTGTCCTATATTTTAGACAATTATAGCCAAATCCATATACCACTGTTTCTCGTGGACAGAGACCCATGTCTTGAATTTCAAAACCTCCTCAAAATCATGCCTGTGTATATATCCAGATTGAGAAAGAAAGAGTACAAATACTGCATATCTTTTGGAACTCTAAAAAGTTGTTTTACATTTAGCTGAAGTGTTCATGCAGAGCTCTGCAGTTTGACCTTCAATTTCACACATTTAAGGATCTTTGACAATCTGTGTGCTTTTCAGAGCAGATATTTTATTTTTGGTATACCTAGAGAGTGAAAAAATATCTGTGAGATCCCTTTCTGATAGTTTAGGTTCTTCTATTAATGGTTAGGATTAGTGGTTTTGCCTTTTTATATCCTCTCTACAGCCTTTTTTCTCTTTGACTTAAAAAAACCCTGTCCTCGTCTCACCCTTTATTAATAAGAAAAGCTCTGTGGTACTGCCAAGTCTCTGCAGAGTCACCTAATGAGGAAAGCCCTTCCCATGATTTTCTCTGTATACTTTTGCTGAATTTTCCATCCCTTGTAAGACTGATTTGCTGTATTTTTAATAAACCTTTCCATTTGTTTTTGAAGAGTGCTTTGTCCAGAAGTGTTTTGCATTGTTTGTTGTATGGTTTTATAGTCCATTTGGATGATTTTACATTTTTAAAACGTAAGTCAGAAGATTCTATTTTTAGAAAGGTCTTGCGTCTGGGAAAGTTACTCATAATAGACACAGACATGTTCTATTAAATTACTGGAAATTGATACTTTAGTATTATAGAACACTAAAATGTCGCCTAAAGCAAATGAAATGCAACTGAACAATTGAAACATCTACAGTGGGTGGTGGAGCACTTCATAGTCTCATATTCTGAACACAAATGATCAGGGAAGCTTTTCAGCCTTCCATGATAAATATTCCAAAATGTATTTGGGGCTACATGCAGTATTCAATGCTAATAGAAACAGAAATCTCAAATATTCTTGCTCCTAAAACATAAATGATAATAGGTAACAATTATTATATATGTTGAACTTATTCCTAATTTGGAAATCAGCACATGCATTTAGATATGGACACCAATACTTTCTTTTTCTATTTCACCTTTCTATACATGTGCCAATTTTTAATAGTTTTTTTAATACCACTTTTGTGGAAAAATGCCAGCCACTAATGTTGGCACCAGTGGGCATTTGATAAACAAATGGTACTAATTGTGATGATCACCACTATTACCATACAAAATAACCAGGCATTCAAACAGTCTATCTAGGTTTCCATGGGAATGTCAGGGTATCAGTTGTACTGCCTGATAGTTAATTCAATGCTTTGTAATCAAACAAAAGGTGATATTCTCTTTAGGGACAAGAAAATGATGAGAAACCCTTTACACTACATCTGCTGTTGAACACCTGGTAATACTAAACATGTAATACTGGGCATACTGATTCGCTGTTAACTGAAAAAAGCCCCATATACGAATTGAACTGGCATGATTGCCAGGACAATGCTGGGTAAGTTACAATGACTAGCAAAACTATGGCTAGTATGTAAAGCTTTATCTGCACAGGTGCCCAGGGAACTCAGAAGCTAGGTGTTCAAACACCCTACCCCCATCCAGCTCCTGGGCTATCCCAACAAACTACAAATCAACTTACCCTTAATGCTGGAAGAACAACTATTGCAGCAGTGTGCAACAGAAAGAGGAGGATGTGACTTACAAGCTAGTTTCTACATAAGCCATTTTTTGCTCTGGACTTAAAGTAGACAACTTTTGGAACCATTTTCAGCCACATACAAAAATACTCTGAACAGAAATATTGCTGGTACCACTGCGATTCTCAATAGCAGCAAGGTATCTGGGTCCAGGAGCATCCATGAGGTGCCTAGAATTGGTTTGCCATGTGTTCTACTTTGCAAGAAGGCAAGATAAGAATTTGGGTAATAATTACTGGAACAAAGTATGAAAGTACATGTTCAGTTATGGATGGAACCAGAATAAAATCTCATGTATAATGAGCAAAACCACGAGTGGCTGGTTGGATGGAAACCAGATCTGTAATGTCTTTTAGCTCCCCAATAGAAATTTCCTGCCAATTATAGGATTGAGGTAAATGAGTGCAACTGTAATTGTCTGTTGGCAATATTTGCAGATAAACATTTACCTCCAGTCACATGTCACTGAAACATATTTTATAGTCTAAACTGAGAATATCTATCTTCATGGAAAGCCTCATGTGCTCCACCCTACACAGGTTATTTGGAGGCTACAAATAATATTTACATCTATGAAAACTTGCTAAACAGTTTTATTTACTTGGTTCTATACTTCATCTCCTCTATAATTTATGTATTTATTTGATTTATACTGTTTTTGCTGTTGAGTCAGGCAATCATGTCTGGCACCATGAACCCTAGCACCCTCTTCTCCCTTTGCCTTCAATCTTTCCCACATCAAGGTATTTTCCAATTTGTGGCCCGAGTATTTGAGCTTCAGAATTTGTCCTTCCAAAGAACAATGAAGGTTGATTTTCTTTATTATTGACTGATTTGATCTCCTTAGTCCAAGTGACTCTCAAAAGTCTTTTCTGGCATCCCAATTTGAAAGCAGGGGAATGACCTTGACATATTTCCAATTTTTGGTCAATAAATAGACAACTGAATATTGGACCAACACACACAATTAGAATTCCTGATCCATGCAATCTCTGCATGGAAGCTATAAATAACTATTACTAGGGCTGCATTCACACATAAATTTTAACCCAGCTTCAATCCACTTTGAGAGCGAGAGAATATATCAGCAAAATGGCAAGCTGATTTCTTTCAAAATTATGTAACTCTGAAAATCTATCTTTGGGTTGGATAATGTGGAAAGAAAATTACTGTTAACTTTGCTGATGTGTTCCTTGTTTAGGCACTAAAATGCTATCAGAATAGTTATAAGGATAGCAGATGTCCCTGGCCAATAATCCTATCATGGCAATAATTTGCATTCAACAAGCCCTCTTACTAAAGAATGCTCTTTTATCCATTAGAGGTGTGAACATACAGTGTATGAAATTTCATACTTGATAAAATTCAGTGGGTTTACAAAATTGAAGATACATTTATGGCTAAGGTAATTAATTAGCTGTCAGGTGGACCAACAGAGGTGATGAAAGGAGACAGCCATTTATTTTTTTACATTAAAATTGAAATCCCTTTTCTCATTAATATGTATGATTTCTCGGTCTTGTAAAATGTGTCTGTCACAAGACTCCTTATGGAGGATTTAAAACTACCTAACAAGAAGTCATCTGCCTGGGGCTATTTGACAAATTATGCAGAGCAGACACCTGTTTGTCTATTTTTGACAATCTGAAAGGGGTTTGATGAAATTTATAAGTGAATTAGTGTTCTATTAAGTTCATGAACTGATCTCTTTGTTTCAAATTGTTCCCTGTAGTGGAACAACCCTGGTGTGCCATGAAACACTACAAGATTTTGCATTTAATTTTTTTTTGGGGGGGAGGGAACAGAGGGTGGGTTCACAGAAGACACTGCTGCTGATGATCACCTGAAATATTTACTCCAGCCATTGCTACCAGATGCTCTCCAAATAGCTTCTTTGGCAGGAGCCAATGTAGTCTCAAGTATCTTGATGGTACCAAGTTGACAAAAGGCTTTCAAACCAGCAACAAAGGCATGCAAACAACATGCTACTGCCTATTTTTCATGTTGGCTTGATGATTATCAGGGTCAGATTTACCCACAGGCAGAGTGGAGGTAACAACAGTGTATTGCTTATTGCTTCAGGCCAATTCTGAATAGCACCCAATGTGCAATACAGCTGCAATTAGCCTTTTCTTTTCAATTATAGTCATAAGATGCTGACCCATGTTAGATTGAAGGACCAGTCTAGGAATGTTTGGAGCACGGAAGCTTGTGTGAGGCTGTTTTTACACTTACCTGGTGCTTGCATACTATCACAGGATAGCACTGGCCCTGCCCCTCTTGCAACCCCCCATTCATACAGAATGGAGCATACAGCAGGATATGACACTCCAAAAGGTATCCAATCCTGCTCTATTAGTAGATCATCTAAGTCTACTAGCATGCTACATCGAAGTCTATCAGCATGCTCCCTATGTCTCCCAGAACTGCTCTGCACTAGCAGCAATCCATTCCAGACTGGGATGCTCATGTATCCTGGGACACAGTAGTCCCCCCTGTCCCAGGATACAAAGAAAAAGTGTGGAAACAGACTGAGATTAAGGCAAAATCTTGCTCAGCTCTGGAAGTAGAAGGTGTGCTATTCTATGCCCCTCCCCTTCACTCCTGGACAATCTTTAACATAGAAACTGGGGAATTTTCATCAGCTGGTTTCACAGTGTTTCCCCAGCACTGTTTCAGAAGGTGCATGAGCTGCTTAATGCATCTTCCAAACTAGTGTCAGACAGATCATGCAAGAGAAAGGGCAGAAAAGCTACTGTTGGAAGATGGGTTAAAGTATTATCGGAGTGGTTCTACTCATTCTGTGCAAAATACAACTCTGAAGCACTTTCTGCCCCTATACAGTGGGAAGATGACTCCATTGATGTGGGGATGTGCAATTCCCACACTTCTTAAACTTTCCCATTTCTGCACCATGCAGATCCTCTCTAAGTTCTAAAAGACCCCAGTTCTGGAAACAGTGACTGCATCTCAGCCTTACTCGCCTCACTGGCTTGTTGTGAAAACATTATAGATCAAGCAGAATAATGTGTGCTATCTAGGGATGTGCACAAATCTGATCAAACGTGCAGAATTTTGACATTCAAACTCAAATAGAGTGTCCTGAAATTCAAATGTAAACATTTGAATAAAATTTCAGATCTATTTGTTTGACTCATCTGGGCATTCATATGTGTATGGGTTCGTACATGAGGTGTATTTGAAGATCTGCATCTTTCCCGCATCTGTACACATTTGTAAGCATCCGTACAGGACAAAAACTGGGTTGCATACAGCTGTATATGGGTGTGTACGGATGTGGGAAATATGCATACGTGCACTTATGAATTTTGTTGACATTCATATGTGCAGATTCAAATTTGGTAAATTCAAATTGTTTAACCTTGTTCAATTCAAATTTAAAAGATTTGAATTTAATCTGATTTTTGGGAATTCGACTCTATTTGAATAGAATGTAAAAAATATATATATCTGTGAACATCTCTAGTGCTATCTTGAGCTTCCCAAAAGAAAGTTGGGGAAATGAGTCAGTTGGCATTATCCCTCCAGGCTGGTCCTACTGATGGTCACTTCTGAATGTCCTTGTCCTCAAAAATATTATTGCAGAATACTATCTTGGCAAGAAAAAAACCTTTCTCGTTTCATCAACTAGCAACACACATCTATATAGGAAGGAATACAGTGCTGCAACACATTTGAGACTACATCCATAAACATATGAGAAGATAAGTGACACATATTTCCTTTTTCAGAGAAACCAATGTGAGACCAGAGCTGAGAATCAATTTTGTCTTTTAAAGGCATACAGTTCCAAGAGCATCCTCCCAAAGATTAGTGGGCTTTCTGATACTGATTCTAGTAGTTTTAACTCCACTTCACGTTGTTGTGACATTTTCAACAGCCAAACTGTAAACTGTACAAAAGCAGCAAAGAGAGAAGGCATATATACAACATGATTTTATCGCTGTGAAATTTCATTTGGCACAAATTCTACCCTCACATTCAGTGGAGATCTAATTCCTTCACTGGAATATCATAAAACCTGACATGCCACAGTAATAAACTTTGGGGTGGAGAGATAGAATGTAGAATACAATAACAATAATAAATTCACAAACCTGCTCATAACCGCTCAACAGAAATGTTTCCCAGTTTAAGTATCTAGCTTGTAAGAGTTTAGCAACAGAAACATTATGTAGTATAGCTACACAGGTTATTATATTTCAGTGTGTTCTCAGCAGCAGGAGACTTTGGATACCAAAGGGAAAATTGGGGTCATATTATGAAAGATAGTCTCCTGCAGAGATGAAATGCAGTGAAGGAATGTACAATTCTTCAGAGGAGTGCATACAAATGTCTAGATACAAACACCAGAAGCCTTCAAGCCAAAATAGGGGGGCTGGAATGCTTAGTCATGAATAATAATAATAAAAAAGATATTACTGGAATAACTGAAACCTAGTGGACTGATGAAAATCTATGGAATGCAGTGATCCGAGGTTACAAAAAGGAACTGGAGGTTGCTATAACTTTGCACATTAAAGATGAGAAAGAATCTTCTGAACTGGGATATCTAGGTGATTCAGACTAATCTACATAAGTTTTGTGGGTGAGAACATCAGGAATATGCTATCGCCTTCCTAACCAAACTCCTGAAGATCAACATTTGGAGGTAAATGAGGCATCCAAAAAGAAAGGGTAGTTATAATGAGGGATTTCAACTACCCTCAGATGGACTGGGGGTGTTTTTCCACTGTCACTGGAAGTACCCATTAAGTACCCATGAATTGGTACTTAATGGGTATTTCTAGTGACAGTGGAAAACACCCTGGGTTGATTTCTGCTCAATTCATGAACCAAAGACAATATTTTTAGACAAGCTAGTTCCCTAAAGTCGATGGTTGTGGAATCAAGAGGGGAATAGGACTTGATTCTTTGTAATGCTCGGGATCTGGAACAAGGAAACATTTACCACAAGGAGATAAGCCTCAACTTAAATACTGGCCATAACTGATAGGTCTTACACTTTAATAAAGAAAAGTTCTCAGAAATATGTAAATTAGCAAACTGTAAATTGAAGGGGAAAATTAGAAGAATCCAATCACTCCAAAATTCATGGAGACTATCTACAAATATAATAATGAAGGCTTAATTAGAACGCATACCTAAAAAAAAAGGAAAGGGCACAACCAAATCCAAGAGGATACCAGCATAGCTTAGAAGTGCAACATTGGAAGTCATTAAACTCAAGATAAGCTGAGTTAGAGAATGGAAAGCTTGTCCTAATGAGGAGAACAAGAAGGAACATAATTTATGGCACATTGCTTAAAAACATCAAAACAAATAATAGATACTTAACTTCATTAGAAATAATAATCCAAACAGGAAAGCAGTTGGACCATTAAATGATAAGTGACAGAAATGAATAATTAGATAGTACACTGATGGAGTCAGAAAAATTCAGTTGCATAGATGTAAGGAATGAAGGAAAATCATGGCTTTACATGGTTTCTGCAAGGTAAAATGTTCTTTACTAACTTTTTATAATTATTTGAAAGGGTCAACAAGTAAGTCGATAAAAGCAATGCAATTGATATACAGTATGTCTGGAATTCCAGAAGGCTTTGACAATGTCTTTCATCAAAGGCTTTTGAAAAAAAAATAAGAGGTTCAGTTCTAGATTGGTAACTGGCTAAAGTGTAAGAAGGAGACAGTAGTAATGAATGGACATTTATCAAAGGAGAGGGAACTAGAAGTGGGGTCTTCCAAGGTTCCGTATTGGGACTGGTGCTTTTTAATTTATTCATAAATGACCGAGAAGTAGGGGTAAATGGTGAGATGGCAAGGACTGCCAATGACACTAAACTTTTCAGGGTAGTAAAAACTGAAAGATATTATGAAGAACTACAGAGGGATCTTTTTACATTGGATGAGTGGGCAACCAAGATATAAATGTGCATCAGTTTTAGAGACTTTCTGCACTTACTTCTGGCGTGAATGGTATTCCTCTTCTGAGCCTCTTTTCTCCACAGGCTGGTGCAGACTAGAGAGGCCCCATCCTGTCTAAAACTGCTGGTATGCTCCACCTGCATAAAACAGAGTGTATCCTGGCTCAGCAAGCCTTAAATAGCTTCCTGGTTTGCTTCTTATTTGGAATTCTGGTCTGGAATAATAAAATCTACTGACATATTAAGACCATAGAGAACCCATTCTGGCCACACACCTTGTTACACTGCTGAAATAGGACTCCAGGAGCTCTAAGGCCATGGGGACTAGCTCCAAAGCTCAGATGGCTAGTCCAGAACATACTGGGAACAGCTCCTGATCTAGATCTACTAATTCAGAACCTCATTCTGAGTGCAAAAAGGTCCTTAGTAAGTTCAAAGTGATGCACATTGTGGCAAGGAACCTCAATTACACTTATAAACAGATAGAAGCTACACTTTCTGTAACAGACCAGGAAAGGGATCTTGGGGTTCTGGTGGACATATCAATAAAGGTGATGATTCAATGAGCAGCATTGGGGGGGGGGGGGTTTAGAAATCAATACTAGGAATAATTAGGAAAGGTATAAAAAATAAGTCAGAACAAGTGTCATTGTATCTTTTTCTAAATCAATAATGAGGGTGTATTTAGAGTACTGTGCACACTTCTGATCACCATACCTCAGAAAGGACATTATAGAACTGAAAAAAGTGCAGGAAAGGACAACCAGAATGATTGTGGGGCTGCAACACCTCCCTTATGAAATCAGGCTGTAACATCTATATTTCTTCAGCATTTCTTAAGACAGTGCTTTAGAGGGACTAATCATGCATAATATGGACAGTGTGGATTGAGAGCACAGAGAACCAGGGTGGTGGAGGGGCTTTGAAAACTAGTAGGAAGAAGAGTTAGGGTCAACAAGGGAAGTATGTTTTCACTCAGTGGCCCTTCAATCTATGGAATTACCTACCAGAAGAAGTAGTAACAACAATTTTCCATCTTTTCTTGAAAATTGCAGTCAAATAGTGAAGGAACAGAAAACAATTCTTGAAAATAAATTAAATTTTTAGTCAATATTGGATGGGGTTAAAAATGGACACTGTGGAGACCAGGGTCTGAACTGGATAAGGGATTCCTATATTAGTTTAGGGTTTAGGCCAAGTCAGTTTGGTCCATGATTCAAAGAGGATCCAGCTTTATTGGTGTCTAGCATTAGTGAAGAGAAAAAAGTTTGCCAGCATCATCCCTCCTCCTCCTCCTCCTCCTCCTCCTCCTCCTCCTCCTCCTCCTCCTCCTCCTCCTCCTCCTCCTCCTCTACCACCACCACCACCTCCCCCACTCCATCCCCATTGACATTTTTGTTGTTGTTTTGGGAGGGATGGGGAGTTGTTCCTGCTGCTACCCTCTTTGGTTTTTACACCGAGCATGAAGGGTACCTATGAGGGTACTTTCTGTCCCTTGGGGGCGAGTTGCAGGCCTAATGGAGGTGGCAACCGCACTTTCCATGTCCCACAGACCCTCAGTGGGCATCCCATACTGACTGTGTAGATGCAGTCAAAGGCAGAAGAAAGTCAGTCAAAGAGTCAAGAGGAGCAAGATTCTATATATCTTAATATTGCTGGTACCAGAGTGATTAGGGAGTCCTTGAACAGAGATGCAAGGAAGAAATGTACATTTTTCAGTTTGAAAAACATAGAAGATAATTTTTTTAATCTGTGCAAATGCCAAGGTTTGCTGAACTGTCAAAGAGGCCAATAAAAGAATGCAACAGAGTTGCTACACTATATTGTTGCAGATAACTGTCTGATAAATATTCACATTCGAATGGGTGATTTAAGCAGAAGTTCTGAACACTAGGAATGGGTGAAAAATGTACAAATTGCAAAGGTTTAAAACTTCACATTCAAATAGATAGAATATTGGCTATATTTGAAGACTGACCTTCACAAGCAAAGCAAAAGCTTTTGTGCGTTCGTTTGAAGCTTCATTACATTTGCAAAGGTAAAAATCAGAATCAGAGAGAATTCAGAGTGAATTCAGAGGCAGCAGAGATTCATAGCCTAGCACATCTGAAGTAGCCCCATTCACATGAATGCAAAGTTCCGTCCCATTTGCTTTGGTGTGAAATGAATGGGGGGGAAATGCACCTCCCTATTACACCTCTAGTTAGCTCTATTAGATTGTATCTGATTCTTGACTGTAGGATTGTACTATAAATACCTTCATGATTTCTTTTTCCTTTTTGAAAACTGTGCTTATGTATGGCCCATGTGTGACAGTTGAGCTGGGAGTGATCAGTGTGTTTACTTTATCTTTTCAAACAGATGATTTCTGAGAGTATTTTGTTTCATTTTTCAAATCCATAAATGTATTATTAAAATGTCTGACAAATGGTCTTGGCATTTTCTGGTATTCACCGCCATGCTTCATTTCTTTGCATCAATTGTTCTTCATTCATTCTTTTAGTGACTGAAGATTAAAGTTCAAATGGAATAGATCTCTTCTCCCTCTTTCTTCCCCAAATTCCTTCCATTTCAAACACAAGAAGTCTTTAACTTGAAAATTTTGGATCTCAAATTGTAGCCAAAGTTTACCACCACATCAAAGTCCTCATCTACATTGGACCTTATTCCAGATTATATTCAGAATACACTCTGGCCCTATCACCACTTGACTTTTTCAATCCAAATTTAACTTAATTCTGAGGCAAATGAGTGTTCTGCCTGTTCCCATTTGTTTGAGTATAAATTGTAGGCAACCCAAATATTGTCATTTCCACTGGAAATACTCCATAAAACTTATTGGGGAAACAGCATCTTTTCCTCCCTGTTGTGGTTCCCACCCCTCTCTCTGATAGGGCTCTCTCCTGCCGCTAAAATCATGATGTGGCCGAGGTGGGGAGTTCCAACTCCATCCTTTGATCACCCCCCCCACCCCCGATGCCACTCCTGGGGTGATTTGCCTCTTGCTGACCGGCTCTGTGATAGAGTAGTTTGGGCAGAAATTGCTGCTTGGGTGGCTAGTTTGCCGTCACCTCCTGGCGGTTTCTGGGCATTACGATCGGTGCCTTTTGGGGCAGCACTTTTGTGCAACTGTGCAATACTATACTAGCAATCCCCCACGACCATGGGGATCAGTTCCACAATGCTGTGCTCATGCTTAAATCAACTCCCTAAGTCAAGATCTAGCCCATGTTTTGTGTCCAGCAATGGGGCACATTACAGTTGATAAAGGCAATCAAACCCTATTTGCTAATATTCGGATCCATTATTTGGCAATATTATCCTCTGTTTTGCCTTAATCCAAAACTTTTTCTCCCTACCTACCAGAATAGAGGATGGGAATGATAACAAGGGAGGGATGACAGGGGACTGCCCTGCTGAGCATGAAACCCCACCAATTTAGTGATGCACTCAAAATGGCAACAATCTCTCTTCCTTTACTTTATTAGAATTGAGGGTTTTTTTGGGGGGGGGTAGTGCATACAGCAGAGAGGGGTGTAAAAAGGGAGGGGGAGTCAGAGAACATCAAGCCTTATAATTGGATAAGAGGAAAGGGAAAATGCCCCTAAAAGTATGTTTCCTCCCCAAAATTCCACTTTGCCATTCCCACTGTGGAAAGATAAAAATATCTGATCCTCAAGATCAGAGACAGCTGATTTAATCCACATACAGATAATCTCCTTTTTCAGAAACTTTACTCATCAAAAGGTATGGATTCTTTTAAAACAGTGGGAACTTTGAAAAGTCAAAACAGTTTCAAAGCTCATTTTAAATTGAATGGGAACATACCCTTAGGGAAGCTGTATGGTATATCCTTTATTATCATCGTTGTCATCATCTTTGTGCTGCTGGTTTGCTCACTGCAATCTTTAAGAGCTAAGCACTACCACATCACAGAAGAAATAAAAACCACAAGACAATTCTAGCCATCCTTGAGGTCTTGAACGTACTGTTTTCCCTTGCTCCCACATCAAACCTTGGTGTTGACCTGAGAACTTGGAAGTGAGGAACTGCATTGCCTCATTTTGCCTCCCACCTCATGGAACTAGAGCAAGAAACCCCAGCTTCTCTGAAGATCTCTGCTTTTCCCCATGGCCTCTAAGCCTTATTTTTTTACTCAAGCTGAACTTCACATCTATACTGCTTTGCAGCCCCATTGAACTAAATCACTGTGATAGAGGGATCTCTCCTAATTCTTGCAACTTTCTGGTAACAGGGTACCCTCAGCTAGATATCTGCCACAAATCCCAGGGTCTCTGTTCTGGGTACAAGACACCTGAGTATTGGCTTGTACATCCTTGCATTTGTGTCACATATCCAAAGCTTTGTGGTTGCATTTTCCTTAGTGTTGGCTCAGTGCAAAAAGGGCCAAACACACCAGCAGAAGGCGATGGAGCACTTCTGGGAATGCAAATCTCCATCTGAGAAACTCCACTCAATCTCTTTACCAATCTTTGGTTTGCCACTGAAACACACGGATGGTTGAGTTCTCCGTTTCTGCATTATTTCTAATGCATTGACACCAAGCACTTCTCAGTGGATAACTTTATTAAATATTCAGTGCATTTTTAAATTCACTATCAGTCTCAGTTTCAACCCACAAAAACATGATAGCACTTTTAAAAATATATCTCCTCAGATTGTTATATTACATGCTTGTTCTTTGGGCAATATTTCATTTTTTAGCCACAGCTGTGACTTCATGAGCTTCTGTGTACAATGGCATTGTGCAGAAACAATGGGTGTCTGAAAGAGCTGGTCAAAGACAAATAAGTGCCTTGATAAAGCAGCCCAAACCTCTCTATCAAAGAGATAAGCAACCCCTGCCAAAGAGCCTGCATACAGATTGTGAGATTGTCTAGCATTTGGGATTCACTGCCTTGCTTGCTCCCTCTTTCCCCTCATTACATTTCATCAGTATGGACAAATGAGATAACAGCTCGCAATAGGGCATATGTAATGCAGGTGTTTTTTGTCAAGTGGCAGGTCAAAACTGACAGCCCAGCTTGACAACTGAGAACAGCTCATAAATTCACACACTGCTGGCATGCCAATGAAAGGGCTGGGAATAAAGTAGATATTTACTGCTACTTCACATTGCTGATGCTGGAAACTATTACCCAAATCATTCCACAGGCTGGGAAAACACAAATGGTGGAGGACAAATGCAGGTCTCCCCCCCCCTCATGTTTTCTATCAGTATTGACCTTCATCTATCCTATCCTAAAATGAGTGGAACAGACTGCATTTCTGCACTGCCCTTTATTCCAGAACAAATTCTGGAATGAGGGGCAGCAGTTTGTGTGTATGTCTCAGTCAAGTCCCATCCATTCCAATCATGCTTCATGCACATGGTGTACCATAGGGGACACGTTCTGCAGTCCTCCAGGAACCACTGCTAACGAGGACTCTCCCAGAAATTGTAGAGGCCAGTAACGAAAGTTCTTGGTCCTTGAAGATTCCATACTGCCTTTGAGGGCTCTTTGGAAGCAGCAGTAGTGGCAACAAGTACGGATATCCATATACCACGCCCATTGCAATTCATCCTACTTTGGGACAAGTTGCTTGTTCCAGGATTTTTTTTTTTTGGGGGGGGATGTCCTGTCCCAGAACAATGAAAAATAAAGCACAAAGGACCATGACATTTTGGAACCATGCATTCTGTTATCTGGTTATCAACACATCTGACACCAATTCACACTTGGCCCTGTAGTTTGTGATAGGTTAACATCTGCAGAAGGCCTTTACAACCTAGAAACACCTCCTGACTGCTCAGATGTTAATGTAACATAAACTAGCAGTGATGCATGAAATTGTTCACCACACATATACTAACATTACCTGGAAGCTTATCTGCAGCATCCAGCATTTGGACCATTTATGGTGTGAGGGATCATCGGAGGTGTTGCACAAGTCCACTGGAACCTCAGATGACCCCAAATGTGGCTGTGCATGTGCAGAGTGTCATCGTCACCATGACGCTGGCACACTCAGAGTTACGTCACACTCTGCAATCAAGATGGTGACGTCCTGTCAGTGATCAGACACACACCCGGACACCAGTAAGTCTCTAAGTGTGGGGGGCCCAGTGTACCATGCGAACATTAGTACGCGTTAGTTGCTAATGCACTCTTCCCATCCAGCAGATGAGAAGCCAAGTGTGAAAGCTCCCCTTGTTTTTAGTTGTTGACAGGATTAATAATGGCAACTTGATCTGGGATCTGTAGGACAGAAAAGATTTTTCAATTTGCCACCTGCTGTAATTGCAAAAATTACAAAAAAGAAAAAGAAAAAAAGCCAATTTCCCCCTATCGATTCAATGTGAATTGAATGTGGGAATATTGAGCTTTGGACAAATCCTACCCCTGCAAATTTTTGAGGCTTTGGCTTCACATGCGAGCATACATCAAATGTTCGTGAACAAAGGGAACCCCCACTCACCTGCCATCACCATCATACACAAGATAAAGCACAGTGCAAATATAAACTGAACTATAAAAGAGTGCATTCCCAAGATGCTGTGTGTTCCTGTGTGTGTGTTTGAATGGATAGTCTAAAAACTATCCAAGTGGAACCTCCTCCTATTCAGGCACTGCCATGGTTTTAATATGCTTAATATATTATGGTTTTAATATGTTCATTTTATATGTTGTAACCTGCCCTGAGACCCTTGGATATAGGATGGGATAAAAATATAAATAAATAAATCACATGGATCTCACTCTCCAGGTCAAAACAGGACTAGAGATCGTAGATTTTGCACAGTTGTTCAGTCTAGAGACAGCAGAAAATGAGAACTGCACAAAAGCTGAACTGTACTGCCTTGTTGTTGCTTAGGTGGAGTGAAGTAAGAGAATCTTTAAGCTGTCTTATGCAATGACAGTAAGTTGCCCTAAATAAAGTCTAAAGAGAGTGGCTTCAAGCTGAGTTGGCAACACACAGCAAAGATGGAAAAAACTTTCTTGGCAACAGGAACAGCAGAGCAAAGGAGCCAGATCTTGTGAGGAAGGCAAAAGAATCATGGACACAGCAAGGAAATCTTTGATGGCTGGGAAAACTGTGCCATGTGCTGTCAAGACTATTTTATTACCTATTTCACGATGGGGACAGTGGCCCAATCTCTGGGACTGCTCAGGGTTTGGCCTCCACATGGGAATAAGGTTATCCTATGGATAAGAGAATGCAAGTGCACTCAAGTTGTCTACTGGCAGAGTTGCCCTCCTGGGGTGATACAAATGCAGTTTGATGACTAGGCAGTCAAGAAAATAAGCCGGTCAGTGACCCAAATACCATCCTTCCTGCAATGTTGCTCAAATTCCTGTAGGAAGCATTCCAGAGATTTCTTCTTTACCAAATTACACAATGAAGTTGGTCTAAGTGGCAAAAATATCTTGATTACATTTATTGATATGTTTGAGTGCCATTTGGGCACATCAAAACCTGAAATGTGTAGAGTTCACCTCCAGTTCAAGCAATTACTCTTGATTGAATATGAAAGACCTGCCATTCTGTCTTACCTGGCAGGCCTAAAAGGATGAGGAGAAGGAAGAGCAAAGAAGTAAACATTTTTTTAAACAGAATAGGGTTTGCTTGACCAAAGTTCTAAGATTCCTATGGTCTTCTTTGGTCTTGCCATATTAATGCCAATTGCTGCCAATCATAACTATACCAACCAGCATATCTCCTTAGAAAGCAGTTCCAGGCCCTTACATACAGAAATACACAACACGCAAGAAACTTTGGAAGAGAGGGAGTAAGCTCATGCCTTTCCCACTAAATGAGCTCAACAAAGTAGGTTGCTCATAGTTTCTGGAGCCCAAGCACAAAATTCACACAAAGTTCTGCTTCAGCTCTTGTATTAAACATGAAGTGGACTTTGGAGTAGCCTAAAACACTAGATAGGAAAGGAAACTTGTTCTTAGACTCCCCCCCCCCTCCAAAACTACACTTTCAAACTGTGAGGAATAGATGTTTTGGAGGAGGCAGGGATAACAGAAGATTCTAAACATTCAGATTTTCCAGATCATGTAAAGAAGTGTGGTGATGAAATTGGCAATCAGTTTGATTGCCTGCATGAGCATATTGTTGCAGCTCCGCTGGCCCAAGGTACAAACTCTGTCAGCTTAATGTTGCCTTCCTGAAACCGGTTGGCAAGATTAAGTTGTCTTGTGGCATTAATCACTTTTGATAAAAGAAGCTTTAGACAGAAAACGCACATTGCCAAAATTTGAGTTAGTGGACAAAAAGAGACTGTGCCATGAAGACAGTGTGGATTCCTACCCACACTGTCTATTATTTCATATGGAACTGAGGGTGAAATTCCATTATGCTAAATGGCCTCTGGCACTGTCCAATCAAGATTCCAGGATGCTGGTACGAGTACAGTTATGGGAAAGAGGTCATGTCATAAGACTTCTGGTAAACTTTCTGGTCTAACAGTAGTTTTATGATTCGGCTACGCAATTTGAGCTCTATTCCTCCCATGACCTTCAGTGTAATTTATTGATGCTAGATATAAATTATTATGTGTAAATATCTTCTATTAGCTTGCTAGCACCAACCTTCCTGTGCTACAACATAACTGTTATAATAGGTAATCAATACCATCACTCCATCTTAAATGAATCATATAGAAAAAAGAGGATGAGAAGGTATAAAATATAAACCCTTGCTTTCAAGAGTAGCATCTTTGGGGGACCTTTGCCCACAGGGCACCATTTATCTCGGTCAGAGCTTTATGTCTTCTCAGAGCCCCATGTAGAAACTGATCATTTCTTCATGAGTAAGTGTAGTAATGGCAAAAGCTCGCACAGGTTGTTCCCTGGCTTCAGCCTTCCCTTTCTCAAGCCTCAGAGTAAAAAGAATCTTCCTGCTTCCATAAGCTTGCAGTACCCACTCAGCACCAGCAGGGTGCTGGACTCTTTGCACTCCAGGTAGTAGCCTTTGGAATGGCGGCAACCACACAGCCTCTGTCTTCTCTTCCTGCCTGCCACAGGATGTGACATCAGAAGGACTTCTGACCTGCTCAGCTGATGTGGCTTGACCTATCCCGTCCCTGGATTGTAGCTTTACATCATTTCCGCCCCGCCTCCACTGGCTGCTGTATTTAAGCCCGGGAAAATTAAACTCTTGGTCTTTTCTGCCTGCACCCTGCCTGATGACTGGTCATTTAACATCTCCCAGCTGATCGTCCACCATTACACATGTGTTGGACTGAGAAGTGCAGGGGTCACAGACTGACCATCATAGTGGCCTAACGCTTGCCCCCATCGGGCAGCAGTTTGCTCTGCTGCTCCCCGTTGTTCCCCACACCCTCTGGATATCAGCTGAATAGCTAGCATGAGGCCTTTACAAGTAAGGAACACCTTTATATGAATGTAAACTATAGTTCAGGTATTTGGTCATAGTGGCCATGCATGATCTTTCTATCTCTCTTCTGGTGACTTAGTGTGACTGTCATTTGGAAAGACCAACTGTTGCTTTATGACCCAAAATTGTAATTTTTTAAAAAAAGTTTAGTTGCTTTGAGGAGGGGGGCATTAGGCACTCCTGATTAGTAGATCAGGGTGCCTATTTTCATGAAGAATAGTGTCTAAAAACAAATGGAGTTCTTAAGAGAAAGATAAGTGGTCCTATATTCAGTAGAGGTTCGGGGAGTCTATTGACATCACCAGGGCATTTGATAGGGTTTCTGCTCAAAAATAAATCTGGTTCTAGGTTTCTGTAAGCCAAGAGGAAATTTATTTTGTGACCTTTAATGTACAATCTGATTTTAGGCATTAGTCTGTGTAGCTGTTATCATTTCCACACCACTTTTAAGCTTTTTTCTTTTTAGTGTGTGCAACTGCAGCCTATGATTCATAAGTGAAAGCAAGCCTGAATTTTAGAATACTGAATGACTGTCTCTTACAGGCAACCAAATGGACATTTATAATTGATCTCAACTGAAATTTTTAACCATGAAACATAAGGTGATTACTCACTGGAGGTCACCTAAGGAGACACTTCAACTCCAGGTACCCAAAGTAGTTATTCCAAAATGTCTGAGGAATAAGTACAGTGTAGATTATAGGAAGAAAACTGCACACTTTACTGATAAACTATTGTCACACTATAAGGCATCCCCATCTATTTCCTGACCCCACTCTAAATTTCATCTATTCATTCATTTATTTCAAGATCTATCTAGATCTTTCTGCTACCACGTTCTGCATTCTTCAAATTAGGAAAGGAGCCACAAATACTAAGAAAAGACCAGAAAGATAACTAGCAGTGCCAAAAAGGTCAATGCTAAAAAATGGGCGGGGGGAATCAATAATGGTTCCAATAATGATGCAAAGGGATCTGATATCTCTGGATTCTTTGTTAAATTAAGATATTTTCTGGGATGTTTCCTTTATGAAAGTTGAAGGTCTCTGTTTTAGATTTTGGTGACAACTTTTAGGCTGAAGATAACACAATGTAGTCACTGTTTCTTACTAAATAAGGCACAGAGAGATCTTGTATCAGATCCCTGAATATTGGTGCAAGCCAAACCAGCAGGGAAGAAAAAACAAAGAATAAGCAGACTATATGAAAAGCTGTCAAGAATAAAGTTAGTAAGAAAACATACTTAATAGCAGTGAAACAAAGGAGGCCTAAAGAAAGAGGCAGCTGAAAATAATAGAAAAGGGGGAAAATAAATGTCATGGCCAGTATTTCTCTACCATCCAATAGATATCATAAAAATTCATTTTATAAAGAAAGAAGTTCTCATAGATGCATCACAGGTATTAATGAACAATGTCCTGGAAAGAATTCATCTTAAATGAAAATAAACTTCAGACACAAAACTTGGAGAGAGCAATATCTTTTAGCATAGGTTTTAAAAACATAAAATCAACCAATAATATCAAGCAAGAATTACACAGCATAAAAGATAGTTCGAAAAAAGATTCCTTTAAAAAATTTTGAGGGACTTAAAATCAGAAAAAAAGCTGATCAAAAAAGCTGATCACAATTTTCAAAAGCCAGTACTATAATAAACAAATATATATAGAAGAAGAAGGCAGCCGAATCAAGCTGGTTTTAGTCTGGAACGGCTTGGTCACACCTTCCTGCTGCTGTCAAAGAGAATCACAGCAATGGGGGTGGGGGGTGAGGAGGCAGATCTGATGGCAAAGGAATCACTGCAAGGGGGACGGGGAGGCAGATCCAACAACAGAGCAAAGGGAACTGCAGCAAGTGGGGACAAGGAGGCATATCTGATGACAGAGTAAAGGGGATTGCAGCAAGTGGAGGTGAGGAGGCAGATCCAATGACAGAGCAAAGGGGATTGCAGCAAGGGGGTTGGGGGAGGCAAACGAAGGGCTGTCAGGGGGAGGGGGAGGAGGAAGGAGGAGGGGGAAGACTCAGAGCAGAGGCTTGCATAGGTATCATTTTTTGGGCAGCCGGGAGCCAGAATGGTGGCCTCCTGGAAGGGGATTAAATCTTTAATACTATGTTGAACAACTGAGATGTCTTATGTGATATTAGTGGGGTTTTATATACTGGGTTTTATTCAATAAAATTTGTTAAAAAGAGGGAAAAAAGTTTTTTTAAAAAACTAACATTGGCCCCAATGAAGGAAAACCCAAATAGATGAAGGAAAATCCTGGGGAAAGACAACTTGGTGTTTAAAGATGTAACCAAATGGGCTGGGATTTGGGCTGAAGAAGGATTAAAGTAAAGATGTAACCACAGCCTTGTTATTAAAATAGGATCTGGATGAAAATGTGTTCTATATTAAGAGTGTCCTTTCACGCCTCACATTTCAGAGCAACTACATGTTCCAATATCATTGGCAGTTCACAGGAGAATACTCAGGCTTATAGCCAAGTGAGTGATTTATTTTCTTCCAAATGAGTCATTCTTGCTCACTTTCAAGTCTGATTGAATTTGTTCCTTGCACCTTCGTGCACTAGACGGGGCTCTCTATTTTACCCTGACTCCATTGACAATGCAGCTCACCTCCCAAAGGAGACGAGGTTGAAGCACCAGGCATTGATTGCAAAGAATGAATTTTTAAAGGACCAAGATTCTAATTCTTATCCTAAGTCATTATCAGTTTTCAATTTCCACTACTGAGGAAAGCTAATGAATCATATTGATTTAACAAGTACCTGTGTAGCAAAACATTTGATCTTTTTGCTTAAATCTGCCCCGTTCCTGTCAAGTTGGGTAATGCTAGTCATACATTATTAAAAGCTACTACTCTTTAGCTAACACATGACACCTCTATGTACATTCTTCCCTAGGTCTGCATTTTTAAAAAATTGCTGCTTGCCATATTTCTTCACTAAATCTAGATTACTCTGTATTTTAGCTTCTAAGCCTTCAGTTATTCCTCACTATTGAATTTGGGAAATTTCATTGACTTGATTTGGGGTTTGCTTCACTTCACACTTTTTTAAGCACAAAGTCCTATACCTGCAGTTTTTTTTTACTAAAAAGAAATATATACCGGTGCAAATTTCTTACATTTGCTGCAGGAAAGTTAATTTGTCTGGATGTGATGGTAGTTAATTCTCAGCATGCCCAGCAGATTGGAATTATGAGGGTAGGGAAACCTGAATGGGAAACTTCCTATTGATCCAAACAAACTGCAGCTTGATCTACCTGGGATCAAATGTAGCTCAGGAAGATCTAAGTCTTACTATGGCAACCATGCCTGCCCTCCATTACCTGCCCCCCCCCCCCGAGAAATATCATGGGTCACTGTGGCACTATAGTGAAAACTGCAGATTTGACAGGAAGTTGCAAGGAAATGAAGTTGCCTGTATTGTTTTTAAAAATCTGCAGTGGGGTACATTTGTATTTTGTGTGATATGGTAATGTATGTGTGTGCAGTTAGAAGAAGAAGAAGAAGAAGAAGAATTGGCTTTTCTACCCTGCTTTTCTCACCAATTTAAGGGGACTCAAAGTGGCTGACAAAGCTTCTATTCTTCTCCCCACAACACAACACCCTGTGAGGTGGGTGGGGTTGTGAGAATTCAGTAGATAGCTGTGACTAGATGGAATATGAGGCCTTCAACTCTGAAAGGCTTCCAGTTGCACTAATATCCAAAGTTTTGTGCAAAAGGGGAGCTGCACTACTTTGTAAGAGTGCAGTTTTGGCAAAGTCCAAATAAGTTCAGGCTATTTCAGCGTGAAAAGGTGATTCAAGGCCAAGATCACAGCAGGAAGCAGAGGATCCAAAGAGTGCTTCCCAGTTCTTCTTCTCCTGAGGCAGCAATGGATTGAGGGACAATCAGACAACTTGCACTGGTATGCACTGAATGTCAGATACTGCATTAGCTGGAGTTGCTGATATCTGTGGTTGCTGGTGACAATAATTGTACTCACTGTGCCAGGGATAACTGTTTTTATCATCATACTTTACAATGGAGGCAAGGACACGAATCCTGTAGCATTTTCACACTTTGCTTCCCGTCGCTGGGGGCCCAAGTGCTGGAGTGCTTTAGGCATCCATTATGGGGGCGATAGTGGAGCCTCCACAATGGTACTAGCATGCCTGCATAGCATGGACCAGTAGCACGCTGCACTCTGCACCTTTTATGGGTGGAAAAGGTGCAGGAGGAGCATGTGATTGGTGGCGCAGAGTGCAGTGGGCAGCATACAGGGCTACTGCTTCATATCTATGCATGTAGGGGGTGCTCCAGCATGCATAGAGCATTTCTGGTGAAGAAATTTTACTTTTGCACAAGATAGGTGCAAAAAGGTCCCTAGATCCTCCTAGTAAGTGGGACAAAACATAGTGTAGGGGAAGTCTATGGGCCACTCCAGCAGAAAAAAAAATGACTGTAAATATGTGATCACATGTGCTGCTCTGGGTAGTATGCGAATGTATTCCGATGCCTCTGAAAGGTGTGATTGTTAAAGGTTGGCCAGCTAAAACAAAGGTGTGACAGGTCAAGAAAATAGGGTAACATTCCAGAATCTACAAGTGACTGTAGATGAGACTTCTTTCTCTTTGTAATCCAAAATCAAAATTGACAAACTTGATGTGATTTCCCCAGATGTTTGTTTGGTTTGCAACCAATATAATGGCAAAAGTCACAATGTTTCAGAGGAAATGACATTCCCTTAATGATCCTTTTATACCTATAATGAAGGAAGCCTGTTTTCAGCATGCTCTATAGCAGTGATGGCCAACCTATGACACGCGTGTTACAGGTGACACGCCAAGCCCCTTTGGGTGACACACATGGTCACCCTGGCACCTGGGCGTGTAGTGCTTGCTTGTTCTTGAAGTGTATGAAATACCAACTTTCAATTGAAGATTTAGCAAATGTAAAGAATTATTTGTTTTTGCTTTTAATAAAATACATATATCAAAAATATAACTTTTTACTAGAGCTACAAATATCACAAAATTATGGATATTTCTAGATGTGACACAGCACCTGAGTTAAGCTAGGTTTTCTTGCAAATTTTGACACACCGCGTTCAAAAGGTTTGCTCTATATTAGAACTCTCTATAGTAACCAGGTGAGCCAGAGTAGTTAAACTATAATTAATTTTCTTGATTGATACATACACATGTACTTTCTTATAGCCAAAAAAAGAGGAAAGGCATAAACAGTAATACTTCACAACACCATATGACTTTTAAATTGTAGCTTGAGTTCTAATATGGTTTCTATGCATTCAAAATAGATTCTGCCTTCACTCATAAATCTCAAGCTTTTCTGATCTATTCCTCGGTGTGCAGTAGGTTATATCAATTCAGACTTCCACATGTCTAGGCCTGCTTTTGCAAGAAGAGATTTATATAAAAACTGTCTTTTAGGGAGATAGTATCTACCAAGCTCCTTTTGCAGACCTGTGAGTGTTCAAAGTCACCCACTTGACAGATTTTAAAATAATGAAACATGCATTATAAATGTAAGGCCTTTTTGCACTTACCTCTCATAGTCTGGAATAGTAGGGCAGGAAAAGAGTAAGGATGGGATGAATTACTCTGGGGTGGGACTACATTGACTGCACAGTTAAGCAAGTTCCAGACCAGAGATTCTTACCCAGATCTACCTTTGCCCAAGCTTCCAGACTGCCCTGTATTCTGTTTTTTTATGGAGTTGCCTTTGTATTATTTTTTTTCATTTTTACTGTTACCTATTTTTCCAAAATATTTCCAAAGTGAAGTATCATTTTCTAGTCAGTGTTAACTGCCTCCAAACTTAGACTTCAGACTGATGTATTCTTAACGGGAGCAGGTGATTATAACTCATTATTGGTCTGTTTATTGATCTATTTCATTATAAGAGCTTGTCAAGCCGGATCTTGCTACAAACATTTTGCTACCAGGCTAGGCAGCATTGTCAGTTCAAACCACAATTCAGCCAAGAAAACTCAGATAGTGCAAAAGGCTAACAGTGAGCTACAGATATTATCTGCTATGGCAGCATCGTCTATCTATCTATCTATCTATCTATCTATCTATCTATCTATCTATCTATCTATCTATCTATCTATCTATCTATCTGTCTGTCTGTCTGTCTGTCTGTCTGTCATCATTTATATTGACCACACCTTGTCTTAAATGAGATTATATTATTATCCAATTTGTATGATTCTGAATTTCATTATATATATTTTCTTAATTTGATTTATATAATGTTCCTTAATTATGTAAGCAAACTTAATTGCTCTTAATTGAAGTCTGATTCATGAATCCTTGAATTAATGCTAAGCAGGATTACAGATCTTGTATATTTTAAATGTATAGCTTAACATTTATTCATTTTCCCTCCTTGGAAAACATAATTCTGTCTTGCAAAATGGCACATAAAACAAAAGTAAAATCAATAAATAAATGGAACAGTGTACAGAATGAAGAATAATAGTACTCCTTTAAAAATGTCAACTGTTTTAAAAAATGTCAACCCAGAGTTAAAAGCCTAGGGAAATAATGTGTTCTTGGCTTGGTAATGAAATATCACATTTAGCCTCTGATAAACCTTTAATGAGTGGATGCCCATCTCTCCTCACCCAAGCTTTTGGGAAAGTGAGGAGACTCTATATTATGCTTGTTTGTGCAGCTGCCTTTGTGTTGTGATCTATGATGATGTATTTTTCTAAAATATTCCAAAAGTAGAATGCTTTACACTGAGCATCAGTGTCCTGGGGTCTTTGGACATTCTAGTTGTCCCCAAGAAATGTGACATCCAGACACTAGAGTGGCCCTCAAGAGTCTGTGTCTCCCAGGGATGTCTCTAACACCACAGACAGAAATTGAATAACAAAGTGTTCTTAGGATGGATTGATAGCAACTCCATGTAGAACACCTGCTCATCTTGAAGAACATCACTTTTTTAAGTATGTTTGTAACTATCACACTGAAAGAACCAATAGCAATTGGTTCACTTGGTGTTATGAGATCCATGGTCATGACCTTCACTACAAAAGGAGCCTACATGAGACAGGATGATCAGCGTCAAAAGGTAAAGAAAGAATATCTATGCTAGGCAGATCCCTATATCTAATTTTGAGGCACCTTTAAGGATAGGTCCCCAGGTATCTCTCCGTGGAGGTGACGCATCCTCTTCACTTCAGATAAAAATGGCTTAAAAGACAAATAGAAGAAAGGACTCTGACGACTTGAAGACTCAGCCCGAGTTCCAAATGGTTTGCGGACTGTATTACATGTTTCCCCACCTCTCCTTGAGCACAGTGGGGGGGGG
>MTQE01001141.1:22777645-22791036 GCA_014337955.1 Aspidoscelis marmoratus | reverse complement strand
CACCTGTTTACTTCGGCCTTTGGTTAAGGATTTATTTTCCCTCCCCAGCTTTAATGGTATCATTTTAATGCACTACGGAGTGCACGGTTTTAAATTCTGTTGAATCTTAAGATGTTTTTAAGTGTGCATCTTGTTTTATTTGCATTTCATTTTAATCTGTATCTGCTCTTAATTTGTATCTTGTTTTAATTCATTTTTACCTGTTGTAACCCGCCCAGAAACCTTCGGGTATGGGTGGGATAGAAAGGTAAATAAATAAATAAAAAGTGGTTCTGTTTAATCCCACTTTCAAAGCCTTCTTAGATGTGACTATTATTATATACCATTTCAATGAATTTCTTTTGGTGCAATGTTTTGTTGATGCACTGCTCAACCAAAGGAAGTATGGACCTGGCTTGCCCCAACAACTGACAGACTATCCTATCTGAGCAGATCTGTCAAAAAACGGTTCACTTCTGGGACCATTCCAGGGTTATAGGCCTAGATGGAATACTGGTGGACTTTCACTCTCTGGCCTCAAGGTTTATGTGGTTGGGACCCCAATGCTAGACAGAATTAAGTGCTACTTCCCAGCAGTTCTCCTCTCTGCATGTGCCATACCTCACTAGTGTAAGTTGGCATCTGTAACAAGAGAGACCTAAATGACTCCATTTTTGTATCTTGAGAGCTAACATCACTAAAGATTTCATGTCTCGTGAAAACAAGTGCCTCTGTGTACAAGCTCACACATAAAGGCCTAACTGACCTTGGAGTCCTCTGAAACTGTGCCATCCTGAACAAGTTGCAGCTGGGAACCAGCTAGGCAAAAATAACAGTAATTGGCTCCAATGGATGGGAAGGGGCATCACTGCTCATCCCCCCATAGGGAGGGGGTTACTTGCTTATCTTCAGGAATGTTCTGAGTTTGTTTGCATCTTATCACATCTATCACCGGATGTGTCATCCATTTCTCGACTTAATCGTGCTTGAATTGAGTGGATTGTTCTGCCTTTGTCTTTTGTCTTTTTCTGTATCTGAACTTTTGCTTCTGAAGCTGTTTCTGTGGGGATATTATATTAGTTCCCTGGGCTTTTTTTCTTATATTCATCTCCTGCTATTATTTGCAATTGCTCAGATTTTGCCTTTTGATTTTGATTTTTTTTAAAAAAATTAAACTTGGCCTGTTTCCTTAGAGTGCCTCCAGGCATGGTGTTTTGGTGACATAAGGGTTTGGCCATTCCTACCATCAGACAAATCAAAGGGGATTAGTGTACTATATATTTCTTAACCAACACAGGAATTATTAGCTGCACTTTCCTTACTTGGAACCCCTGTTCTGTCTGAGCAAGTACAGTACCAACGCCCCACCTATGGTGAGTAATCCTAATCTCAGGCATTAGATTGTGGCCCACAGGTATACCTGACCTTAGCATAAGGTGTCAGATGGTTGCAAACACATTTCCACACAGCCTTTTTTCGCTAAGATCTAGACTGACTAAACAAAGGTTTGGCTTCAAACTTAGAATTCCCTCTCATTTCCCCAGGCTTCCCCTCCAGACTTCTTCTCCAGGCTCCTTCTGATGAAGTCATTATAACCTTGTGTCATCAGTGTTTTCGCTTCTCTCTTCACACCACTTATCCAGAAATCACCTTGCATCAAGAGTGTCTGAAGAAGCAGTTGACTTCTGTACTTCCATTTTCTTGTTCCTTCAGATTACCCTGCTGTGCTCTTTATAATGACCTTGCCTTTTTGTACTGCTTTTAGATTGATTGATTGACTGTCATGTCACCTACCTTATGTAATTTATTTCCCCAGTTTGTAGCACTGCATATGTACAGTATGTATTCAATAAAGATTTCCTTCTTTTTGTATGGCAATATGGCACTTCCTCTTTCTGAATTCACTTCCAACCCCCCAAAAGAGTTCTTATACAATTTTACCAAAATAATTCTATGTAATAGCCCCATAGGATAGAGGTGTTGATACAAATGAATGCCTGCAGTTTTCATTCCACTCCTTATAAGTGCCCAACATCCAATTTTTCTGATCATATTCCTTCCATTTCCACTGTTGTTTTGGAGTGTCCCTCATATCTCTCTCTCTCTCTCTCACTCACTCACTCACTCTCACACACACACAGACATCAACAATAAAATCTGGTGGTATATGTTGAAGTGTCCAGTAACATTCCCCAAACACTTTGCTATCCATTTTCTCCATCATATTTTAAAGAGTGCTCACTTCCTCTTGCTTATATTAAACGTATTACTCATACCTTAGCTGCATTCACATGAAGGAAAAAAAGAAGCTTAGAAGAAGCTTAGAAGTGGTAGCAAGTAGTTGGGATGTGTACGAATGTATTTTTAGCATTTGAATTCTTATTCAAATCCGGATTATCTGGATCTGTATTGTTGAAAATCCTATTCAAAACAAATGATAGGAATGTTGAGAACATTTGTATCCAATTCTTGAATTCGCGCGCATCCTGTTTTTCGTCCCGTTTGCATCCCGTTGTAATCCCATGTTATAAGTGCAAATAGACCTGATATTTGGATGCTATATACGGCATTCTCTTCAGTCAAATTATTCAAAAATTTGTATCGGAGTTTCAAAAATCCGACATTCGATTGAACTTGGAAAATTCGGATTTTCAAAAATCCAATTTGAATTCAAATATCGATATTTGTTGAATTAAATTTGAATTTTTGAATATCCGTGCACATCCCTAGCATGTAGTGGCTAGTGTCCCCATCTCACTTCTTTCCAAATTCAATGCATTTTGGAAGTGTATTTTCTGGCATTCAGGTGGATTAGAATTAGGATGGGCACATTAGCATAAACCCGACCCCTTTAAAGGCACTTTTTTTTCTGTGTATGAATGTAGCCTATGAGACACACAAGGAAACTGCAAAGCACTTCAGATTAGGGATGTGCATGAATGTTTTGTTCTTGTTTTTGTTTGTATTCAATTCCTATTCACATTTGTTTGAACAGGTCCCTTTTGAATGTAGTGGGATTTGAACTTGATACGAATGTTCAATCCCATATGAATCCCGTATGAATCCCACAGAAATGCATATGAATCCCATATGAATCCCACACATATCCCATACAAATTCCATATGAAACCCATACAAAGCTTTATACAAATGCATCGAGACATTCAATTAGAATTTGAATGTCATTGTTCAGATGCGCCAACATTCAATGTCTGAGTTTGGCCAAATTCACATGAATTTTGAATGTTTTGAATATTTGTGACCATCCATAAGCCAGACTCTTCCAAGTCACACTTTTTAAAAAGAAAAGAATAAATAAGACCCAACGCCCATACTCAAATACAAACTGACTCTCTTGAAAAGAGCCCTTCAAAACTGGAATATTTTTTCCCCTCTATCAGTCAGTGACATTTTTTAACCTTTTTTCAACAAAGTTAAAAACCAGATCTGTAAACTGGATAGTCTTTCCCAATTGTTTTCTCTCAAGAGTTTTCAGGAACTATTAACTTTTTCTTTGGGGTGTGTGTGCACAACTTGCTTGTGAGCATGTATCCATATAGCAGACTGTTTCCATAGCAACAGGAAGAGAGGACACCATGTTTCTTGCTGCATTATTCCCTCAAGGTGTCCTAAGGGTTCACACGCTCTTTCTATTTCAGGCACCATGATTACCCTTCATAGTTAATTAAAGTTTTAATATGAGAGCCATGTCATATATTATCCAATGGAAGTGCTCCCAGTAGATGTGTTAGATCAGTACTGTTGCCCAGAAGACAGGTTTTCCTAAGGAATGATCTGGCCTATGCCAAAACACACAAAGGCTGCACCTATGTGTATTCCACCTTAGGGCTGGGTAGAACTTTCCTAGAATGGGAGTTCCAGAGGAAAGGGAAGTTGACAGCCAGATATGGGAGCTTTAAAACATTTATTCACACTGCCAGAACATCTGTGCAAGCAGAATTCTGCTTCCATTAATGATGTTCCAACAGGGTCCCACCTTCAGATGTAGGAGAAGGGGTGTTTTTACACTAGCACTAAGGACTCATTCAGGACCCATTTGACTCAGAGCAAGAAGACCCCATTTCCACTACAGACCCCATTAGAGCCACATTTGTTTCCACCTGTTCAAGGGAAATCCGGATCATATGGGTCCTTCAGGACCTATAATCTGGATTCCCTGTATACCCCATTAAAGGGGTCTACGATGGGGTCTTCAGGGATCAAATCCGGATTATACAGAGCCTGTTTCTACCACAATCAGGCAATGGGGTCTATGGGTGGCTCAGGGGGGGCACCCATGGGGGGTACCCCAAAACTCAAAGCTTTGAAGACTGTGTAAATTCACTGAAGCTGGCTCTGCAGTTCCTCTGAAGTTGCCCTTGAAGAATAGCACAGACTTTGAAGAGGACCCCATGTGAGAGCAATGCCTTTGTCAAAGTCTCTGGAGAATCTTTGAAGTTTTTGGCAGATCACTCCCGAGATTCTCCAGAGCTGCTCTGGAGGATCTTCAAAGAATCTCTGTAGCATCTATGGAGATTGCACCCCCTGTCCCCCAAAACACCTGGGGTGACCAGCAGGCCCCATGTGGGTCGATACGGATTTGCCACATGGGTGCTCCAGTGTTTCCACTGCGAACAAGCTAGCACCCATTGCTACTGGGTGCTAGACCACCCCTGGAAACACATTGGGTACTTCCCTTAATCTGGATCTACTAGATCCAGATTAAGAAAAGTACCCATTCCTTAAATCCGGATCATCTTGGATCCGGATTATGGGAGGTCAGTGGAAAAAACACCAAGGAATTAGTACATGCTCCACTGAAAGAACTGGCATAAAGGCACAGAAGCCTCTCTGGAATAATTTTCTGATAATCAACAACAGATCAGTTATTTTGGATGGAAGTTCAGGAAGCTGCCACATCTGCTGTGCCAGTATTTGCCTGCTTGACTCCTTGCTAATCTCTGCTTGGCCCTTTGGTGCCATGTACTGTAGATGGTGCCAAAGGTATAACCAAAGGGGAGGAGGAGGAGGAGGAGGAGGAGGAGGAGGAGGAGGAGAAGAAGAAGAAGAAGAAGAAGAAGAAGAAGAAGAAGAAGAAGAAGAAGAAGAAGAAGAAGAAGAAGAAGAAGAAGAAGAAGAAGAAGAAGAGTTGGCTTTTCTACCCCGTTTTTCTCCAATATAATAGGACAAAACAGTGCTCTGGGCACCTCCATTAAACCACTTTCAACTTATAAGTCCAATTCCATGTGAATCTGAGCAACTTTGTCCTGAAAGTGTCTTGCAGATTTATTACGGCAAGATTCTGAAGGTGGCACTGACATACCCTTAATGGTTTGATAAAAATAGCCCTTTAACGTGAACCAGTTTGGTCTTGTGGTTAGTGTGTTGGACTCATATCTCATAGTAACTGGGTTTGATTCCACCCTCCACCATGGAGCCAGCTGGGTGACCATGGGCTAGTTACAGCTCTCTTCTGAGCTTTCACAGCCTCACAGGACGTTCTGTGTGGGGAGAAGAATAGAAAGCTTTGTCAGCCGCTTTGAGTTCCCTTAAATGGGTGCAAAAAATGGAGTAGAAAAGCCAACTCTTCTTTTTCTTCTTCTTCTTCTCTGGACTATGACAACTCCTGCATCTTACTCTACAAGCCTGGGCTGATGTTGCACAAGATATCCCAGGGGAGAAGGAATCTGGGTAAATGCTGGGCCTCCCAGTTCCACCCACCCAGGTGTCTGTAATGCACAACAGATCACGAGTCCAATCAATTTATAAGGGATCTTTTATAAACTCCATCTTGGTAAAATTGCTATGTGATGATACGTAGGGATTTCTATGTTTTGGCATACTTAATAGCCTCTAGCCATATATTAAAACTAATATTTTTGCAAAGTGTTTAATGCATCATTTTGACACTCACCTATTTTCCTCCTTTCTTTAGAAACTAAAACTGCCAGCGGGGTTTGAATGCCAGAATTTTTTTGTCCCTCTTGTGACATTTCAAATTCACCAGCCTAACTAGCTCAAATGACAATAGCTTATTAGGTAATAATTGCTATTCTGTTTGCAATGTTTGAACACCAAAAGTGTAATTATTTAAACTCTCCCCTATGCTTACTCTTTGATATTTTTTAACACCTAGTAAGCCACAATTATAAATAATTCAGCAACATATTATGATATAGAGGTGCTATATTCATTGTTCTGGTGAAGTATTATGTCTCTTATTTCACCAAATGCAACAGATCTGGCTAATTTGAACACACCATTACTCTAATATGTATTCCCGAATGTATTTTTATGTAAATATGTTGTTAATAATGTATACATTTGTGTTTGTAATGAAGCCAGCAAAGATACTTTCATGCTCCTATGGTACCCAAAGTATATAAGAAGTGCCTGGTTGCAAAAATGAAAATGTTCTTAAATCAGAAAAACCTCTATTGCTTGTGATCAGGGAAGCTGTACTCCCATTACTGGACTAAACTTCCATCAAGATTAAGGGACTGAATACCCAAGGATGCCAACTTCTTCATCTGCCTACCTGCCATCCATCCATCCATCCATCCATCCATCCATCCATCCATCCATCCATCCATCCATCCATCCATCCATCCATCCATCCATCCATCCATCCATCCATCCACCCACCTGGAAACTCCAAAGTCTGGGAATGTTCATTCCCAGCCTTCAGAGTTTGGGTGCCGGTTTTGAGGGCTGGGCCCATCCCTTGGATTCGGTAGCCAGGGCTGTGACAAGATGGGCAGTCCAAATTACAAGACAACCCTCTCCCACTCCAATGACAACAGATCCCATTGTGGGGCAGGTTGTGTACCCCAGAGCTTCCCACCCTGGTCCGGAATAGCAGAGGGACTCCAGGAATGATTTATGGAGCATTCTAGGAATGCCTAGTAGTCTGCAGTCCAAAAGAGCCAAGAAAGACCTCTAATCAGTCTCTGAATCCTGGGTTTGTAACTAAAATGGTTTGCAGACTAGATGTAAATTAGGAACAGTTTTGATATCTCAGTACATAGTACCAAGTAACAATACCGAACAATGAGGGATATTGCTGACATACAAATTAATGCTGCTATCCATTTATTTGCAGTTGCCTTGGGAATGGTGCCTTGGCAAGGGAAAAGCAATAAGCTGCTGAGTGATATTTTCAGTCTGATGCACATTACAGGAGTACTGAAAGATCTGCCCTGGTTGCCAATATGTTTCTAATATTGACAACTTGGCCCACAAATGTGTTAAGGTATTTGTCCTTTCCTCTCAACCACTCTTAATCTTAGATTTGGCTGCACCATGTACATTCCGTCTCCTTTTTTTTTAGGGGGGGAGCGGAATCTTCTTTTAACCTCACTGCCCTATTGACTATCAGCCCATATGAGTTTTAGATGTTGGTTCACCCTTCTCTGAATATAATCCAACAGTGGAATATGCATCAAAGCAAAATGAGATTCATTTCAGCATCCATGGTCCATGAAACACATCTCAGACAGTGCTAAAATATATTTGCTCTCTGAAATAAACTAAGCCATTGACAATTAGGAACAGTAAGATTAGAAATTGTTGAATTCCCAGGGTGGGAAGGCTTTCCCAGGGTGCTGTTTCCCATTTGACCTGCAGGAATATATGACAGGACTAAGGTTACAATAGCCGTTTCCAAACAAAGGCGGCTTTCAAATGATAAGAAGCAACATGGGGTATAAATAGGATGTTTGCTGCAAGCCCTGGCTTATTTGCAAACCTGGTGTACAGCAGGCAGGATTGCCTCAATGGGACATTCCAGGGGGCAGCCAGGTACATGATAGGGATGGGCAAAAAATATTTGTCCATTCTGCATTTGCATTTACATTTGAATTCAAGGTTTCATTGATTTGTGGGCAAATCCAAAGGGGACTACATTCAGAGACCCCATTTGTCCATGAATTGAATATATTTGGCCTGCCACCCCCTGAGCTATGCTCTCTTAACTGGAAAGCTTGTCATGGCCACTGCCTTCACCACCATCACACACCCCTTTGGTACACAGCTTTAGAGGCTGCCCAGTCCAGGAATCGTGAGAAATTGATCCCCTCCTAATCTGGTTTTTCATGCACTTGATTGGTCCCCAGTGGCTGACCACATATGCAGCTAAGCCAGAATATTATGGGAAAGGCTGTGTCACTGGTGGATTTCCCATGATGACACTGTAAAGTGTTTTTTTGTAGGTTGTACTCAGCACTTCATTGAAAATGTTACAGGCTCATCTTGCATTCTGAATGCAATGCCAAGAGGATTGCAGGGTTTATTTTGAACCTGAAAGTGTCAACATTGTGTCTTTTTTAAAAATTATTCTTATTCTTATTATTGCTTCCATATATATACTATATAGATATGTCAAATAATATTAATGCCAGACATTATAGTTGCACTTTATTCCTTTCAATTTACAATCACACAATTGGACCTAATCGTTACAAGGTTTATTCCATGCAATGTTTGAATATATATAAGGTCATTTTCCCCAGTACATATTTTACTGTAATCCTAGGAATCGCATCCAGCAAGGGTTTCCTTCCTTCCTTCCTTCCTTCCTTCCTTCCTTCCTTCCTTCCTTCCTTCCTTCCTTCCTATTCTTACATTATCTGAACTTTTTGAGGTGACTTTTTGGGTCATCTGTAATTCTGGGTGCTCTGCAAACAATTTAGCCAAAAAGGATGTAAAATGGAAGCAATGTGAACAAAGATTCTACAGAAGATGCCACCAACTTTTGTGGGAAGATCTGTCATGGGCATCAGCTCCTCCAATTGTTGTTTTTTCCTAGGTAACCCCACTCAGATAGGTTGACAGAAATGATTGTACGTCTTCGGTCTGAGAAATGGTGTGTAAGCTTTCCTATGACAGCTGTCTAAAAGTTAGTTCCAATATCATTAAAAGTCATGACTTGTGCAGCTCATGATGTAATGGAGGCAGAGATACAGGACATCTGAGATTATTTATATGGTTTCAGTAATTCTGAAACATTATAACTTCTTAATTCCAATCCAGTATACCATTTGGGTGTGTGTGTGTGTCTTGCCACAGTATGATTTGAGGAGGATGAATAAGGAACTTAGAAATTTTGTGGGCATAAAGAAAGCACTCAGTGATTCCACTTTGGTTAATCCCTGTGCTATAATGTCTGCCTGCTGCATTTTTTCAGTGAATTCTACTGTTATTTATTATTTGAACCTTTATTACCATAGCCATAGCAATAAATCAAACAGTCTGGTAAAGAAAATTTTAAAAATAAAATAATTTTAATGATAAAAGACTGACTTTGTCTTGCTAAGTACCTTAACCATTATGATGCTGCCTGTATAAATTTAGCAACCTGAGAACTTACAAAAAGGAAAAGCATCAGCCAACAAGAAATGGGTTAAATCTTCCTCTGACTGTCTACTGTTTATTATCTGTTCAAGGAATTTGTTCTTGATAGTATTGTAAAGAAGATTGTTTCATTAAATATGAAGTGACTGGCCTAAAGGGACAGTGGCAAAGACTTCTGGGTAAGTTTTGGTAATGCTCAATGGTGTTTCTCATTAGAAGCATTTGAAAGCCGTCTGATGTAAAGATTTTTCAAAGTGAGGTTGGGAAAATAATTAGGATGCAATTTGTGTTTCTTAAACTCGGGGGGGGGGTACCACTTAGAAAAAAATGAAGATTTCATATGTTCTGCACCTCTTTGTGAGTCCTAATTGAATAACAAATCTGTTTGTAGTAGTAGTTGCCCCTTCATTGCCCCATAGGATGAATCCACTATTGGTATTACCTAGGGTTGTTCAATATTTGCCTTTAACATGAATGCACTTATGCAATAAAACAATATCACAACTCTCAATATTGTTTCTACTTTTTAGGGAGAAGAACTAATATTGGGAAAAGTCTCTTTTAAAGAAATCAGGATAGTGAGACCCAAATTATGTCTTATAGATGGAGGTGGGAATTAGGGGAAGATCAATAATACTGTTAGTAATACTATCAGTTTTCAATGTTGTTTCCATTCTTCTTCTTTTTACAAAATCGGACTGAATTGGAATACCAATTGTATTTTCAACCTATCTTTAGCAAAAAGATTCATTTTTCTTGCAGCCATCTTTTTTTTTGTGGGGGGGGGGCAGGTTACACCATACAGAGATTATATTCACAACCAATGTGAAGACATTTCTTTGGATACCCTCTATATGTTTTCCTATGATCACATTCTGCTAGTTCAGGTTCAAAACATTTCCTGTCACTGTCTTCTGCTACTGGTGTGTCTGCTTTGTATTGATAGGATCAAGCCAGGAAAAGAAACCAGAAATAATCACACACACTAAAAGGTGGGGGGGAGAGATTTCTTTCTGCATGAAACATCAAAGCCCTAGAGCTTGTAGGCTTCAAAGAATTCCTTGGTGACTGCAAACCTATCTCTGGTGCCAAGTTTTTTTAAAAATATATACTTTCTGTCTAAGTGAATACCTCATCGTTGTGAGCACACTGATTCTAATAACTGAAAATCCCACCAAGGACACTGATTATTAATTAAGTCTTAGGAATTAACTGTATACTCATATTAGAGATACAGGAAGTTATAAGAATATGAATATTCTTTTCATGACATCAAAATTGGTACTGGCATGATGCTTGCTGAAAATGAATATTTGTCTCCCTAAGTAATTTATAGAGAATATGATTATGATCTCAGGCTCTTTCTATTCAATATTTTACCTTGTAAGTGAAATATAATCAGGAACTACAAATTTTAAGGAGAATTTCAATGAAAAAATATGAGAGGTCAAGTCAATATCAAATTCTTTTCTAGAATCAAGGATCCTGGTGTATGGCTTTAAGGCCTTATAAGGGGAAACTGATTATTGTCATTATCAATCACCTTCCAGCCCCTGCTATCGTAAGAATCAAAATACATTATCGATAGAAATAGGCTTTCATATGTCTATTGATTTTATTAATATGGCAAAGTGCTGACTCAAGAAGTGGGACACAGGGGGTGGGAACTGGAGCACTTTGGTTATGAGATTGGCAAACAAAATAATATTCTACTTATTTTTTTTTAACTTCACCTCATGAGAAGTATTTATTAAAACAAAACAAAACAAAAATCCACCTGAGGCAATATCCACAAATAGAAGGGGCAGAGCACTTCAAGCGTAATGTTCCATTTCCTGCATATTAAGAATAGCACTAGAAAAATGTTTGCATGCCACCACAGGACCTTGCCATCAAAACTAAACCTAGGGATTCCCTGGCTGTGATATTGATGGGGAGGGAGCTTTGCCTCTCCTGAGAATCAAGCCTTACCGTGATGGCAGAAAATTGAGGTGGCTTCCAAAGAGCACCCCTTCAAATGTGGTTTCTGGCCCAGGCCACTTCCCAGAATCCTGAAAATGTGGGTGGACAGTAATTTTTTTATGCTTCCGTTAAACAGCCTAGGCAAAAGATGGTCTGTTAAGTCACCTTTTCCACCTTCTTGACAGCCACATGGGGAGGGGAAAGGAGACTTCACCAATGATACATATTCAAAGTACTTGGAAGGGAATTTGGGGATGTTTTGCTAGGCCTTCAGGGGGCCGAGGAGTTGCCCTGTAACCAATTTGTGGCCTGCACTATGTGAATAAAGTCTTGGAATTGGATTCAATGGCATAGGTGCCCTTTCCACTCTAGGTGTGGTCATACATGATGTTTAGAATGGTCTGAAGCAGTCCCTCATTCTCAGGGGGCCACACCCAAAAGAAACCCTTTTGAATTTCCCCAGGGCAACGCTCTCTTCTTCAATCTATTCAATAATTGGACCGTCACAACCCTTAGACCTTTCCCATCTTTGACCAATGCCAGAGCTTGTGGACATTAAAGAGGCATTGTGCCATATTCCTACCTTCCTCCTTGCCCCACATCATCTTCAGTTTCTTTCTTTCTTTTCTTTCAAAAGGCAAGTGCACAATTATTCACCTTTTTAGGCTCTTGGATGGGGCATATTGCCAGCTGCAATATTATCCAGAGAAGAAGTTTCATGTCCACAACTGTTTGTCTTGTCCTCAGCGTTCTGAGGGATGGCACTACCCATCTCTTTTCTCCTTGGCCCACATTATTAAAAAGGCATTGGCAGACTTTGAGGCAAAGAAAGAGTAATGTGTGAAAATAGGAGGCCTCGGGGGTGGCAGGCTACTGCACGTGCCCTTTTGACCTAGTTTTCCTTAAATTTAAACATGCATCACAGTTAAGGAGTAGACTCATAAATTTGGCTGCTTGTAAAATTGATTCATGGAGACTTTTTGCTTTAGACTGAATAGCATCTCAGTTCTCCATCCTCCCTGGCCTAGATAAGCTTCCTCAGAAAGAACCCCCTTCATGAAGTAAGAAAAGAGAGAGGAATTGTGGGGGTGCAATTTGCCCATCTCAGCTAAAGCAGTTGCTAAGCTGATATTGCTATACTAAAGTAACTAGGCTAAAGGGTACATTCCTGGGTCACTGTAACTTTCCTAATATCTCTCTCAAGGAAGTCATAACAACTACATATCATTTGTATAACATCCACTGTGTATGTATAAACAATGTACAATACTCAAGGATAGTAACATCTTATCCGGTTATGCCAAATATGGGCACCCCGGGGGGAAATTTCCATTGAGAAATGTATTCTGTAACTGGGCATAAAAAGCCCCTAAATCTTCAGTAAAGAACACCCTTTTCACTTGGCAACCATCCTGCGTGTGAGTCCCAATTCGTTACTACAGGGTGTGATGTCTTCTCACTGATGGTGCTTCCATGTATACAAAGCACTTCTGAAGGTCAGTAAGCATCTTTGGAGTTATCTTCTCTGCAGGGAGGGAAGAATGACTAAAGCTGAGTAGCATCAGCCCTTGAGGGTGATGCTTCTGTCATTATTAAGTGTAGTGGATGGAAAGCAAACTACCTGTCCTGCACTCTGTGGCTGTGTCCCCATGGGCTCCAGTTATTTCACTGCTGAATTGGGGCATCCGTAATCTGCACTGTAGTTCAAATTAAGATGTTCCCATGCAGTTGAGGAGAGTGCGGGTTGAAGACAAATCCACCTGTCCCCAAGCAAACGTGGGAAACCCCTGCACCAGGGAAACTGTATCCTTTTTTCTCCACCCCTCTGCCTGGGTAGGAAGCCCGGATGACGTCACCATGCCCTGTCCCACCCAGAGTAGTGACAACAGGGGAAATCCCTGGGAAACACGTCCAGGTGGCATGTTACAAAACACAACAAACAACATAAATAAGAAAAAAAGATCAAGGGGGGCATAATAGGATGGCAAAGGGCCTCGTGGCTTGAAGCCACAGCTCTGACTTTAGCTGATATGCGCACGTCCACATGACAGCAAACACACCTCCACTTGACAGCAAGCCTCATGTTCACATCAGCCTCC
>MTQE01001141.1:22740217-22777501 GCA_014337955.1 Aspidoscelis marmoratus | reverse complement strand
CCCACACCTCCAGCTACTTTTAACAGTCTCAAATCCTAGCTTTGAAAACCTTCGCTTTTGGCAGAGAATGAATGATCCAGCGCTCTTGTGGAAAAACCTACCCCTTTACCCACATGATCGGGTGATTGGGCAAGGGGGGGGCATGCTTTTAGCAGGAGAGACACTCGCAGGGCAAATGAGAGCTCATTTCAGCTTAATTTCTTTGCTGCCTTAATTTCTTTCTCCATGCAGTTGTGATCGCGACTGCTCACTAGTGCTCCGATAGGCAGACCCCTGTCCCAATAACCCAGGAGCGTCCCCATGAATCCAGATAATATGTGCTTGCCTCCTAATTCAGAGCGAGAATAGTTGGAAGGGCGGCGGTGTGTGTGTGTGTGTGCCGCGGATTTGTGCCTTTTGTTGCGAATGTAGCCTGGATTAGAGGCTGTTCATGGGACAGTCCCCTATATCATTGTATTCTGAGATATGCCCAAAGCCCCTGATTTCTAGGGACATTTCCAACATGTCATACAATAAGGCCACACTGTCACTTTGTGGCTGAAGAGCTTTAAAGTCAGTGAAGCATGTGCAGCATGGAGCAATATTGTTTGTGCATCTATCTTTACTCGCACTCAGAACACACTACATGCTAGCGGGAGAGAAGAAGCATTACAAGCCAATTTTCACCAGGCAGAAGAGACATAGCTGCAGAACAACATGACTGCTGCTTTCAGAATGACTGTCCTTGTTATTATTGCACTGTTTCTTTGTCAAAGAGTATCTAAAAGATGTTCCTTGCAGGACTTAGCCAATGTCTCATACAGTGCAAATGCTTGTTCTCACAGTGGAGGAAAGAGGCTTCTAGGAAGCCCATAAGCACATTTAAACTCTTGCTCGTGTTTCCCAGCAGCTGCTCCTTAGAGGAACACAGCTTCTCACACTAAAGGTATTTTTTGCTGTCATGATTACAAGCCACGGATAGCTTTATCCTCATTGAATCTCTCTAATCCTCAATTGAAGTCATCCAGGTTGGTGACCATTATCACACCTTGCAGTTGCAAATTCTGTAGTTTAGTTCCATTCTATATAATAAAAGGCCTCCTTTTGTCATTTCTCTATCTTTGGGTACCTGCATTTGCCAGAAAAAGAAGAAGGAATCTTTACTTATCCACCCTTTCCACAGCATGTACCATTTTGTACTTTGGTTAAGTTTTATCTTAAGTTTATCTTATCTTCTCCCCCCCCCCCCAAATTACAGCTTAAAATTCTGCAGGCTTTCTTATGGAGGAATTTCTCCCTGATTTGTAGTAACCACTAAGCGGCACAGCCTCTATTCCCCTAGCCTCATTTTCAGCCTCTCTCGGTATAGCTCTTTCACTGGATAAAGACAAACTTTGAAGAGTTAAAGGAGCAAGAATTTTCCTGTTCCATAGGCTTGTAGTACATGCTCACTGCATCACCATAGCTGGTCCACATAGCTACAGCTATCGAGCTGTCGCTAAGATCGAAGCAGCTTCCTGGCGTGCTCGCTTCGGCAGCACATATACTAAAATTGGAACGATACAGAGAAGATTAGCATGGCCCCTGCGCAAGGATGACATGCAAATTCGTGAAGCGTTCCATATTTTTTTGGGAAAAAAAGAAGCAGCTTCCTGGCTGCTTCCCCCCACTTCCTGGGGCCCTCGGATATAGGTTGCAGAGTCAAACTGTGACACTGATTCTTGCCCATTTTACTTGCATGTTGTGAACCTTTTCAGCCTGGTTTCAACTTAGATGGTGAGACCAATTCCAGTTCTTTTTAAAATAGCCTCATCGGTAAGGTTGGTGTTACTTTACACCCCAGCCAAGTGAAAGTGCAATTGTATTTTCAGTACGTAGTCCAACAAATAAGATTATGTAGTGCAAATTTACAGTTTTAGGACACCCCACCTAGAGAAAAAATTCTGCAGAAATTAGGTTATTATACATATGCATACAGTTCTCATTACTAGTACTTAGCAGCTCAGGACCTTTCTGCACTTGCTTCCTGTCCCTGGGAAGCAAAGGACAAAATGACCCAAGTATGCACTAAGATCTGCACTTGCAGATGTTCAGTGCATACTTAACCCTACCTAACACTTACCTTCAATGCAAGTGGCTGCCTGGACAGCAGCCATGTCTGAACCCTGGTGCTGGTGCCAGCATGCTTGCGTGGTGCCATCACCAGGCCAACTGGGCCATGGCGCACACTGCATGCTCCTCCAGCACTGAGATAGGTACAAGTGCTACATCTAGAGCCTTACTGGCTATGCTGCTAGGGGAAGGTAGATGCATGCATGGTGCAGTTAAACCTGCACCATACATAGTCCACGCAAGGTGAGCTCCCACACAGAAGGAGCCATTTCTGATTAAGAAATGTCTCTTTCAAGTGCAGACACTCAATCTGGGAGCTCACCCGGTGTGGACTACAGGGCCAAGGGAGACTTGGGGCCTTTCTGCACTTGGCCTTATTCTGGAACGTATCTCAGAACATGAACTTGTTATCTGCATGGTAGTGCAGACTATGGTAGATCCCAGCTGAAGCCTTCCACAGTCTGCATTAGCATACGGACAACAGACCCCTGTCCCAAGATATACTCTGGAATAAGGGCTAGTGCAGAAAGGGCTTTGGTCTTCTATCTTATCAGCATATAATAGAAGAAGAGTTAGCTTTTCTACCCCACTTTTCTCTCCATTTAAGGGGATTCAAAGTGGCTGACAAAGCTTTCTATTCTCTCCACAACATATACCATGTGGGGAAGGTGAGAGAGCTGTGACTAGCCCAAGGTCACCCAGCTGGCTTCATGGAGGGGTGAGGAATCAAACTGGGAAACTACCAGATAAGAAGTCTGACACTCTAACCTCAAGACCAAACTGGCCCAGGTTTCAGTTACGTAACACATTTTAGTACTTTACAACTTCATCATGACAATTGATTTTGCCAGCTATATATTTTCTTTCTCTCTGTGTATGTGTACAGAGTTGTCATGAATGTCTCATTTTTATAAGTACATTCCCCATCGTTCCATTTTTTTCCTGTATGCTCTTCCTTCACATGCTGTGACGCTCATTAAGATCACAAGCAGCCTCTTTCACAGGGTTCCACTGACTCTCAGGAGCCACTCCAGCAGCTGGTGCTTGCAAAGAAAATACAGCATGCAGCCTCTTGAAAGAGATTTCAAACTGTGCTGCAACGGCTATGGATCTTGGCATCCTGACAGTGAGTGCACATATGTCCCAAAGCCATCACACGGTGAGACCAGTATCAACCCTATGTAGACAAAGGCCTTAGATTTTAGTTGTCCAAAAAGTTGCAATCACATGCCTGACATGCTTTTATTTGAGAGAGAAAGCGTTTCCAAGGTTCTTACTAAATTATGCTCATAATTCTATGGGCATACAGGCCAAACACAATATAAAATGAGTAGGATCACTAATGACATATTGCATAGAAAGGACACATCAGAAAGGCAGAAGAAGAATTACTGTATAATTTATTGATTAAGAATAACTTAGACAGGATTCAAAATGAGCCAAAATGTAGCTCTTGGCTTCTGAGAAACCCAGCTGAAATAATGAAATGAGTAATTCCAAAGAGGAATGGAACAAAAATCTATCCTCAAAGAGGCTATTCTTATGGGAAACAGTTAAAGGATTTCACACATTTCATATCCCACAGGCTGTTATGACTATAGTACAAAAGGATGATTACTACCAAAGTTATGCAAAAACTAAGGATAGAAAAGGAAGGGGAAATCTAGAACTATGGTAATAAAATTTATTCTAGGGGAAAAGAAGAGGAAGAGGAAAAAGAAAAGGAAAAGGAAAAGGAAAAGGAAGGAGGCGAGGGCAGGGGGAGGACTTTCTATTATGGAAAAGGAGAAAGACACTGGAAACTGGTCTCTCAATTTTTCATATTGTATTATGTGATTTGGAAACCCACATAAATACAGATTCCATATTATAGCAGATAAAGCAGCCATTAAATACTGCAAGTCTGTCTTCAAGCTAAAATAAAACAAAAAGAAAAACAAACAAACAAAAACCCTTTGGCAGTACTTGAGCTTATCTTCTGGCTAATTCAGACAGGCTTTGCAAACTGCTAAAGAGAATAGGGCCATCCTGTCCTGGATTTGGTTACATTTTGTATATCCTTCTTTAAACCTGTCTTATATTCTTAAATTTCCTCCTAAGGCAAATGGATTTTTAATGCTCATCTTCCTAGACAATCCATGTTCATTGAACAGAAATGTTGAAGCCATTTTCAGGGGAAACTCTGTGTTATGTTCCTTTATGCTAACTCAGGAATGCAGTTAACAAAACAAGGCAGCATCTTGAGAACCAGTTAAAGCTGGCATTAGGCCTTGTAGGCCTTCAGTTACACAGCTGGATCAAGGAATATTCAAGGGGCAGTATGCTTCTGCTGCCAGCAAATGAGCATATACAAGCAATAAAGTTGTTCCTCAGTGTTGGCTTTATGTTCACTTTACTAAACTGATCATTTATTGGTTTAACTGGCTTAGAATCTTGGGGTGTTAACTGATGATCAGTTGTCCTTATGACCCTTTATCAAAAAGACTGCAAAAGTTTGTAACTCTCATCTGTTTAATATATGGAAAATTAGACAATTTCTGTCAGTGAAAACAGCTCACTCACTGGTACAAGAACTGGAAATTTCTAGGTTTGATTATTGTACAGGCAATAGCCTCTTAGCCGGTTCTAAAAGACCTGCACTGGCTGCCAATTCACTACCGAGCCCAATTCAAGGTGCTAACTTTAACTTATAAAGCCCTAAATGACTTGGGTCCCAGATATCTAAAGGAGCGCCTTCTCCCATATCGACCTGCCCGTGTTCTAAGATCTGGAGGGGAGGCCCTTCTGGTGATCCCTCCGCCTTCTTTAGTTAGGCGGGTGGGTACCCGGGAGAGGGCCTTCTGGGTGGTGGCCCCCAGGCTGTGGAATGGTCTCCCCCTTGAGGTGCGTCAGGCCCCTTCTCTGTTTTTATTCAGGAAGGCGGTGAAAACGTTCCTTTTCACACAGGCCTTTGGTTAAATGTTCCCCACACTTCCCCTCACTGAAAACCGCTGACGTTTTTAACTGTTTTGTACTTTTAAAACTGTATTTTTAAATTTGTTTTATTTTTGATACTGTTTTTATACATCTTTTTTAAATGTTGTGAGCCGCCCAGAGACCCTCGGGTATGGGGCGGCATATAAATTGAAATATAAATAAATAAATAAATAAAACCTTGATCCAGAACTCCACGGCTAGAACAGTGTTGGGTTTGCCAAAATATTCTCATATCTCAGGCCCTAAGAGGTCCCAGATGGAACAGCTCCTAAAGAAACTGTCTCAACTGGAGCATCTCCTAAAGCAGTGGTTCTCAACCTTCCTAATTCCGCATCCCCTTAATAGAGTTCCTCATGTTGTGGAGACCCCCAACCATGGGGGCAGAGCAGCTGGGAGGTGGGAGGGAAGGGCAGTGGGAGGCTCGTCACGACCCCTCTGAAAAGGTAATTCGACCGCCAAAGGGGTCCCGACCTCCAGGTTGAGAACCACTGTCCTAAAGAAACGATTCCCAGCTGGAGCAGTCCCAGCTGCACCAAGTGGTACCATGCCTGCTGCCTACCCCATGCCCACTAGTCTGCACTACCTCTATCACTGCAATCAGAAGCCAGGAAGACACATTTTGGTGATGAACTTTAGTGTGACACTAAAATGTGTCCCACTGCTAAATGAAACAGGAAGCATGCACCCTGGTCTAGCTTCCCCTGGAATGCTGGTAGACCTGAAAAAAAAAAGAGTTCAACCAGCATCCCAAATTAGGTGGCCATTTTGGCTACCTTAGACCAGGCCATGCTGCATCCAGTGCATACACAGCATACTAGCAGCATACTAGATCACACCAGACTGTGGAAGAGAAATGCCCCAAAGAGTATAGGCCCACACAACACCAGATTACAGATAAGTGTGGGAAAGATCATTAAGGGCCGGTCCAGACTGGAGGATACTGTACATTCTGATGTGCATTTGGTGTGTAAGCATCACACCTGATGCCATATACTTCATAGTGGTGCCACATTATGCTGCTGCTACTGCGGATTTACCTACTGTGGAATGATCAACACTCGCTCTGAGGTATCAGGTAAATTCGAAGTTTCCCACTGTCCTGGGCCAGCAGCTCAGCTCCCATTGGCTGTCCGATCCCACATGATGTGTGCCTAACCACGCACCATGGAAGTCTCACAGCTACCGAGGAGGAAGTTGCTGACCTTCATTTGGAGTGGGGACGATGAGTCGTTGCTTCCCAGGCTGCAAATTTATTAACAACTGCAGGTTTTTAACCGCTAGTCTGGAAGGGAACAAAGTGTTGTTTATTGGGAATGTTGGAACATCTAGGTGAGAGTGCATTCTTCTTTGGTTTTAACTAATCGGGTGCTTTCACACCTGCTGCCGAGAAATAGATTTCAGAAAATCCATTTCCCGTCCAAAATAAGAACAGATCCTCGGAGGCCCCGCACGTCTGCACATGTGTGGGGAGGATGGATCGAGCAGACCAGATTCCTTGGGTGCTGTGCAGAGGCCGCAGCACCCATTCCAAAGGGGATCCAGCCTCCCGCACTGCCAATGCCAACCCCGGAGTCTCAGGACGAGCATGCAGCTGCCAGCCACTGCGTGTTTCCGGTGATGTGCGGCACATTGGGGAATGGCGGAAGGAGGCAGACTGGCCTTCTTCCGCCCTTCCCAAGATGGTAGCCACCAGCAAATCTGGCCCCTCGCCTCTCTGCGTGCAGAAACCTCTTGCTTCCGACCGAATCGAGGTGAGGGGCCAGATGGAAGACCTAATTTTTGAGGTCTTCCTGGAGGCCGTATCCTTCGGTGGTGAGACCCCATTAAGAATGGGTCTCACCTGCGGAAGCAGCCACCGCGAAGAGTCTCAATCCATCCAGCCTCCAGTGCAAAAGGTAAGTTTGAATGTGTTCTGTATGTGTCCTGTATGTGTTTTTATATGTGTTCTAATGGCCTGTGTGGAAGCACCCCTCCATTCATTATACCAATTATGCTCAGCCAAGGTGGATCTACAGCATTAAAGAGATCACTTAGGAATGCCCTTTCCGTATCATCCCTTAAAACGCATACTGACTGAGTGCATTATGACTGGACTAACGGCAAACAAACTTCCCTTCTTCAACTTTTGCATTTGCTATTAAAAAATAGAATGAATGGCACAGTTGAAATCCCTATGACACCCTCTCCCCAGTATACAAATATCAAGAGATAAGACGCATCCAGTGGGTGAATTTTATGTGGATACTGAGATACTGCACACAAAGACAAAAATAAAAACAGTATCGGGAATTCTGTTATGAAGAGATTCGTTTTTGGAATCCCACAGAGTGAATATTAATTTCTGCCCAAATCTTATTCACATGGGTTGAAATGATAGTAGCATACCTAATATTAGCATCAGGAAGTGTGTGCCTGGGGACCTGTGGAAGGCATCGTGAGAACTTGAAAGCTCTGCATTGTACTTCAGCAATATAAACATTGACAAATGGTTTGCTGAAAGCATTTGGACAGTGACATTCATGAATATATAGTTGCTATGGCAACTGCTGTGTCAAGCATTTCTTGATACAGCATACTTTCACTTTCCTTGTGAAATGAAGTCCTAACAACCAAGCAATTTTACATAGCTCCAAAGCATCACATAATGCTTCTCCAAATTGTGCCTAAAGTACAGCACTAACTCACTAACAGAACATTTACTATGATTATTGTATGTCTGATTTTTTTTATGTGATACTGCCTTATCCGTATCTTAAGAGAATATGAGCCCTGCTACCAAATATACTGTATCTGCAATACTTTGATTACTCTACTGATCTGAATGAAAAAAAGGACATTTAAAAAAGCAAACCAACCAACAAAGTCAGCATGAGAAAAGGGAGACAGATTCAGAAACAAATGGGAGGAAAGGATTCATATTTCTCATTAGCTAAGATACATGAAATAGGAGGCAGTACACAGGACTCTACAATTATGGCATGAAAACAGTTCTGTCTGGTGGCAACTATTCTTTGCACCAATCTTATTTTAGCAGTAAAGTGTGCTTGCACATAAGCATAATGCTAAGGCATGATCTTCCATATAATGTTAGTAGTTTATAAACCACAGAGAAACATAGCTATATCCCTTCCTAAGTTTGCTACTAGATTCATTAAATACCCTTCTGCATTTACCATGTCTTGTTCCAGGCATCAGCTTCTGATAGCTCTGAAGGGCTAGAAACAAAGGTTTTAGCCTCTGGACCACCTTGGGGCACAATCAAAATGTGTCCCAAAAGTCAGGAATGCAGAAGCATACTTTCTGCATGCCTCTGTGTTCCAAAATAGATTGTACTAATAGTGATCCAAATCTAAGATTAATATTCATTATGGATTATACTTCTGCATGGACAGAGCATACCAGTGTTGGGTGGGCTTCACAGATCCACAATAATGTGCAGGCCGAAGAGGGCCATGAGGGATCGTAATATGAATCAAAAGTAAGCCATGGAAGGCCCCAAGATACCTTTCTGTGAACTATTAAGACTTTGGTCCGATCAGTGATCTGTTTTACTTCTGTCATTGACCCTCAGCCAGGATCTTCAACACAACGGATCAGAGTGCTGAACTGGCTAGAGAGCTTGTTTTGACTCTGGAGGTGTACTGTTTATGGAGGATAGGGGTATCATTAGCTACTAGAATTGATGCCTAAGGTCACTTGCAGGAAATCAAGAGCAGGTGCAAGTTTTGTCACTACTTGAGAATCCTCAGAAGCAATTGGTGGGGCACTATGTAAGACAGGGTGCTAGACTAGATGGGCTGTTCTTAGGTTCTTCTGTGCTAATTTTGAGGATCAAAGTCTTCCAGTTTGAAAGGCAGTGATCAGAATCATTAAGAAAAGTGCAAGGAATAATCCCCAAAGGTGCTCATTTTCTACCTATCTCTTGCCCCAGGTAGATGACACAACAGGGAAGTGACAAGGATTGTCACCATCCATGTGTGTAGTGGTGGCAGTGGAACAAAATACTGCTGGTCACCTTTGGATTAACTTTTCAAGTGCTGCATAAAATGCACATCTGAAGGTAATTGTCATGTTTCTATGGCAGTGCGTGTCATGCAACCCCTGCCCAAAAAAGCAGGACAGATATGAAGTAGAGTTTAATGCTGATTTTCCTGTGAACAGTGAGAAATCAATATCCATTAAAAAAAAAAGTTTTCAAAGAATACTTTGCCAAGTTGATTTTTATATTGTTTGCTACTTAGTTTTAAGGTTTATTTGAATGATCAAAGGCGGGGGGGCGGGGGGAGGGAAGAGAAGGCTGACAGTTTTTCCTAATCACTGAAGAAAGACCCTAAATATCAGAATACACACAGAGTACATTCCCAGACAAGATTAAGTCCTAATCAAATTCGGGTTCAGCACTGGCCGTTCCCATTACAAATCTCATTCCCGTGCTTTATGCTGACCAAATCCCTGAAATCCACAGAAAATAAAAGTCCTGGAAACTACCACACTCTGTGCGGTTTGGGGACACAGCCTGCATTAAATTTTGCTTATGGGAACAGTCCCAGACTACATGGGGAGCGGCTTGAGCAGGCACAACATGGGGGCGGGGTTTCATGTTGGGAAAGTCTTCCCCCTGTACTCACTGTTCTTAATGAATTCTATCGGTCGGGTTCTACTCAGGAGGAGGAGGCAGCAGTGCCATTTACCTGGCAGCTCAAAGCACCTGCCCAACAGCCCCACCATGTCCCATGTGCTCACTATCTCGCTCGCCTACCAGGCAGGAAGACGGGGGAAGCAGTAGCCATTGCCGCTGCCACCAGGACTTTGACAGGCACCTGGAAAGAGTGGGTGGGGATGCAGAGTGGATGGTCAAGGTGACCCTCTTGCTGCTGCTGCCACTGCCCGTGAGGAACTCTCCTGGGGAGTTAATGGCAAAGCACTACTGTCTTGGGTGCCATGGAATCTGCCACCACACACTCACCAGTGGGCTCTCCCTTCAGGAACGACGGTGGCACGGCAGCGGTGTTGGGTGAAAAGCAGCCGTGGCTCCCACTAAGTCTGTTTCGGTGCCACCACAGGCGGGATCCCTCGGACAGAGCTGCAGCAGGGATTACGACTGGGGAGGAGGGCAGCGGCAGAGTGATGCCATCCTCGGGGTGGACTGTGCCAGTAGGGAGGGCATGGAGGAGGGGACAGCTGCTGTAACAAGAATGAGGCGCAGCAGGGATTCCAGCCGGGGAGGAGGGTGGTGGTGGAGTGACACAATCTTGCTTGCTATAAGGAGAAGGGCTGGGAGGATTGAAGGACAAGTGGATGGAGATGAAAAGATGTGGTTTGTCTAATTTTCTCCACATGTGGGAATGCTGTTACCCAAATCGAGCCCGCGCTATCCTTCATCAAATGGGAACAGAGGAATGGGTGCTCAGCCCAGCACCTGGACTAAAAAAGTCATTCCTGGACTCTTTTCAGCCAGGTGGGAATGCACCCACAGATATTTTCTCACCCTTCAGGTGCAGCAAAGATAGTCTTTGCCCCAGGAAGCACACAAGTTCAGCAAAGTCCCTTTAAAAGATACAGAGCTTGAGGAAGCACTCTTTAGCCAAAGGTTTTCAGGTTGCAACCCTTCCTCAAATTATGGGTGTTTTTCCACTAGCACTGAGTACCCATTAAGTACCCATTTGGGACCCATTAAGGACCCATTTGGCTCAGAGCAGGAAGACCCATTTCCACTACAGACCCCATTAGAACTGCATTTGTTTCCACCTGTTCTAGAGAAATGCGGATCATATAAGTCCTTCAGAACCTATAATCTGGATTTTTTGTAGACCCCATTAAAGGGGTCTATAATGGGGTCTTCAGGCATCAAATCCAGATTACACAGAGCCTGTTCCCACCACAATTGGGGAATGGGGCAAGGGGGGGTGCACCCACAGGGGTGATGCCTCAGAACCCAACGCTTCATAGCTTGTGCATAATCTCTGAAGCCAGCTCTGAAGCTGGCTCCAAAGAATAGCACAGGCTCCGAAGAGGACCCCACGTGACAGCAATGCCAATCCTACATACCTTTTTCAAAGGTTCCAGAGAATCTTCAAAGTTTACGGCAGATCGCTCCAGAGATTCTCTGGAATCTTCAAAGAATCTCCTGAGCGTCTCCGGAGATTGCACCCCCTGTCACCCCAAAAAACATGTTGGTCGATCTTGATTAGACACATGGGTGCTCTGGCATTTCCACTGTGGGCAGGCTAGCACCTATTGCTATTGGATTCTAGACCACCTGTGGAAAGGCATTGGGTACTTCCCTTAATCTGGATCTACTAGATCTGGATTAGTTGAAGGATCCATTCATTAGATCCAGATCATCTTAGATCTGGATTAAGGGAGGACAGTGGAAAACAACCCATAGATAATTCTCACTTGGCAAAAACCAAGACATATTGGAGACAGTGTAAGGATCTTTTTCCATTAGGGCTTAGAACTCTTCTAAGACTCCATTAGGAACCTGATTAGTACCTCATTAGTACCAATTGGTAAGACCCTGTCCCAACCTAGACCTCAGTGAAGGCCCCATCTGCAAGGCCCTGTCCCCACGAGGGCAGGGGGAATTTGGGTTTAATGGGTCCTTCAGGTCCTTAAATCTGGATTTCATGTGGACCTGTTTAAACGTGTCCACAATGGGGTCTTCAGGCATCTTCAAGATCTGGACCTCCAGAAGGAACCCTTCTCAAAGATCTGGATCTTGAAGATGCAGATCTTTGACTATGCGTGGAAAAGGGGGCAAGAGAGTCAAATTCCAGTTGTGATTGGGTGGCGTGGATGACAGCAGGAAGCAAGAAGCTTGAATTTGATGACACAGATCGTACACTAAAGTGGAGGGTGGACAGAAAATTGTCCTGAGCTCTGTATCAGGGACATTTATCCTCCTCTGGACAGAGCACATGTGATCTCAACCTGAATCCTCCTAAAATGCTTGTCAAAATGTGCCCTAATGCATCCCTATAGAGCTGGGAGAATGTGTTCTCATGGGTTGTATGAAAATGTGCATGTTTTCTGCAGAAAATTAGTGAGGAATGTGACTTCAACTGTGTATTGTCTGAGGGCGCATTCCCAAAGCCCCTAAAATCTAGGTTGAATGTGAATTTGCCACTCAGAATTCCCATGCAGTCTGCCAGTAATCTGAACCTGGCAAGCCCCATTCCCATTCCACTTCTTTTTCCCTGGATTCTCCTGGGAAAATGCAGGGAAACTAAACCCCTGGTGAAACAGGGGTTTTCTTGTGAGATTCAGATTACTGCCGCTGCTCCTGTTCACCCGCCCACTGGATTTTAGTGCCTTTGGGCACCATCCTGACATATGATTGGAGGTGGGGGGGGTGAAGAGGAGGAGGAGCAAAGGGGTGCCTGGCTCGTTGCTATGAGCCGCAGCTTGATAAAGCAGAGGGGTGCGTCCAGGCAACATCAAGCCTGACATGTGATCGAAGCCACCGGGCTTGATGTTGCCTGGGTGCCCCTCTACTCAGTCAAGCCGTGGCTCATGGCAGTGAGCTCAGCGCCTCTTTCCTCCTTCTCCTCTTCACCCATCCACCTCCGATTGTGTGTCAGGACAGATTTATCAACACACAATCAGAAGTGTGCGGGCAAAGAGGAGAAGGAGGAAAGAGGACCCGGGCTCACCACCATGAGACATGGCATTACTGAGTAGAGGGTGGCGCCCAGGCAACATCAAGCCCAACAGCTCCAACTGCGTGTCAGGCTTGATGTTGCCTGGGTTCCCCCCCCCCCCGCCTCTACTTGGTCAAGCACAGCTCATGGCAGTGAGTCCGGTGCCCCTTTCCTCCTTCTCCTCACCATCCACTGATGTGCTTATGCACACTTGTGAGTCTGGTGTGGGAAAAGCCCAATGCGCACTCGATGCTGTTCCTGACCGGAAACTCAAACCCACACCAGAACCCAAATTACTCTGGATCAGAGTAATCTGGGTTCACTCCAAATTCACAGTAGCTGGGAATGCGGCCTAAGGGACTGTTGCACCTTTAGGGTCTGTGTGACGGTTTCAGGGGTCAGGCTGCAATGAGCAGTAAGGGTCCCATGTCCCTTGCAAGCCTGTTTGCTTACTGCCTAGGCAAAGCCCTTGGAAGCTGAGTTTGCAAGCCTTGTTGCAAGACCTGGGCATAGGCTGCAAAAAGGGCGGGAAATCCTGTGCGGGTCCTGCTGCAATGATTGGCTGCAGCTGGTAGTTGGAGGGAAAAGCTGTACGGGGATCTGAGTGCTGGAGGGGCTAGAGCAGGAGTTCCCACCAATCAGGGGTGAGGGACATGAGTTTCTCTTAGGACTCTCCAGCAGCATTTTATTCCAGCAGCTTTCCCCAGGAGGTGACAGCCAATCAGGTCCAAGGGAAAAAGGTATAAAGGAACACAGATTACAGCAGACTAGGTCTTCATGCTGGGACAAGAGCTGAAAGGAGAAGAAGAGCTGAATCCTGAAGGAGCTGGGCCAGTAGTTGATCAGGGGTCTTTTTGCTGGAAGATCTTGGAGGAAGACTTCGCAGGCAACTGACCAGAGGGTGATCGGTCAAGCAAGGATGGACTGGGCCTTGTGATCATCCAGAGCTGTGTTCTAGGACACTGGCTAGGCTTGGGCTGTGGCAGAGCAAGCCAGAGGGGGAGGAACGTGGAGAGGTTTGTCTTTTAAAAAGGAACTATTTTCCTTTAGGGAAAGGGGTAGCTCCTAACCTTAAGAGACTTACTGAGTTAAGCCAACAACTACCTGAACCTTATTATCTTTCTAGTATTGCTTGTGTAAAATAATAAACCGGTTTTAGTTTACTGTTGAAACGCTTGCTACCAGTGTTTTGTGTCCACACTGTAGTATTCACTTGGCCGTTGCACGAACTCAGCATCCTAACAGGGCCAAGCTACTCCTAGAGAGGGCAGGCACTTATTGGAACGCTGGGGATCGTGACAGTCTGTAATACCTAACAGTACTTAACTACTGTTGACAGGCCAAACTATGGTGTAGCCCAGAAAGAAATCATTCAAATTATGACCCATTAACTCATTCCATTGAGATGCCCCAAATCCTAGAATGTTACATTCCAGAGACATACATTTGGTCAAACAAAGTTGCTCCTATTCCAAAAGGTCAGGAACAGTATCTTTAAATTTCTATTAACTTTTAATGGAGGAAGATACCAGTCTTACCCAGATGCCCAACTTTTTCTATAGTTTGGAAGGTAAGAGACGCTTCAACTCTTTATCAGGTCTGATGTACTCAAAGAGCTATTTACCTTTGTTTCCAGTCAGAAAGGAGAAAAAAAAAGGGGGGTCCTACTTTGGTGTTTAAACCAAAGGCTTAATTCTACTATACAAAATGGAGACCATCTGGGATAGAAATCCCACACTTCACTGATCTATTTCTACGTTCCCAACATACTCAAATCCAATCCACCTATGCACAGGACTCTGGCAAGAGATAGCTTTGTGTTTTTTGTTCAAAGATACCTTTTATAATTCGTATTCTTGAGAACAGTGCATAACACTTTTTGACTGCTATTATTCTATTCAAAAGACATGGATTTCTGTCCTCTTATACTGTATATTCAACTTATTTATTCAAGACACACTCACTCCCACACACAAACCTTTCAAAACAGGAAACCCTCCTGGGTGGAGATATATATAAGCAATCCATGCAGATCACCACACAGTATTACATTAGAGTCCTGTTTGTGGCATTGTATATACAGTATGTTGGATGCTAGCCATGCAATAGAAACAGCAGCCAGGAGAGCTGCAATTGTCTGTTTTCACAAAGACCACAAGGTGAGAAGATAACTTAAAGTACCCTCACAGTTCCCCATTCTGTGGACAAAGTGGTTCCTTTGGAACTTTCCACTCCCCTAGGGCAGGATAGTGGCATGACGGGTGTGGGATCACACACTTTTCATGCTCTTCAGGCTATTCCATGGTGCTTTTACTGTGCCACATGGATCCTGCATTTACCATTTTAAAAGATAAGAAAAGCAATACAATTCAACATAAAGCAGGATTTGCCAATTGGGGAAAAGGGCTTACAAATAATACTTACATTCATTGTCTACCAGTCATGTTAATAATTTGCTTTGCTACAGAAATAGGTTGACTCACTTGCCTGTTTATCTTCTCACTTCACTAGTTAAATATTTTTATTCAATTGGCCCATTGATTTAGCTGTGCTTTACTTGACCTTATAGGAGCTGTTTGTGCTCTTTTCAAGTGCCACTTTGTATTGATTCCAGCATAAACCTATATCTTCTATAATTGGTCTAACACTTCTTGGAGGCAGCTTTGCTTCTGATCAAGATATCCACCGATCTGGCAAGAATTTTAAGCAGTTTTGTTGTCAACGCCAATTATATTGGCAGTATTATCACTATTCTCTCATTTGTACAAACCTTGCCTTGCAAAAGGAGAGGTTAACAAGCTGCATTCTGCCATGGAGCTCAGTAGGGAAGTGAATGGCATGTTAGGGTTATCAGTTCCATGGAAGCAGGTTTTTGATATTCTTAGATAAACTTCAGCTTTAAGTGAACTGTTTTTCTCAAAAGGAGGGAGTGGAACGGTTAACAAACAAACAAACAAAGAAACAAACAGAAATCAGTAGCATTATTTGTTAATAAACTTCCATGAATGGAATGCTTTCAGATGCATAGATGTGCTTAGTACCAGTAACACAGCAGTAGAACTGACATTATGTCATTATATCACCTTGCCCTTGTCTCTGCTTGAGATGCCCATGAGTATTTGGTGGGCCACCATGTGCAACAGGACACTGGACTAGATGGGCTGTGGCCTGATCCAGCAGGGATTCTCTTATGTTCTTATGTTCTAATAGCAGTGGGGGAGAGGGAAAAATGTTGAACAGTATATTGGACTTGACGCATCCTCTCAAAAGGCATAGTAGCCACAGTCAACATCACCTTTTGTTCCCTCCATTGTGCATACATGAGCCTGACCATTTTGTTTGTGTTTTTATCTTTTGTCACATTCATGACTACGTAAAAAGCCTGACTAGTCATGGGAGAGCAAGTGCTGCCACTCCACGCGCTCATCTGTCACGTGCACAAGAATGCTGGGATCTGGACTCGGCAGTGCCAGAGACCGTTTGCAGTAGATCAGAATTCCACCCCAAACACCTTTGTTAAAAGTTGCCTTAATCCTTTCAGCCTGCAGTGAGATGATGACAAACTGTTAGTGGTTAATGCTTTGGGCAACAGGAGCTGCAAAACTGGTGTAATAATGTGGGTGCCGAAACTGGAAAACTGGTCAAATTAATGCAACTTGTTGATGAATTTTGGGACATCTAGAATTTGCCCAATCTTTTGTTCACCCCTTTACTCATCTGAACACTCCAAGTTCCCACTTGATGCCAAGACTGTGTTTTTGAGTATTAGAATAGATGCCCCCCTCCACTCAGTGATTTGGCTCACACTGGAGTCCATTACATCCTTGGCTTTTCCAAAGTCCACAGTATCCTTCCTGTGAAGATGTGAACTATGAAGCTGAAGTTTGCACGCTGTGTGTGTTTGGATTCCAGAAAGCTGTAGACAAACCACACTGCTGAGATTACTCTAGAGATAAGACTTGAATTTTACTACTTTCTTGAGACTTGCTATGTGCTGAAAAATCTTTACCATTGCTACCAACGTAAGGTCAACCATAGAGCAATTGCATAATCAGGATTACGTGCAAAAGTACTGTTCTCGGAGGCAAGAAACACAAATTAACTTACTAGTTATCTGGGCTTCATTATCTCATATCCACTGGTACCAAGTGGCGAGGAGTTAGCCAGACAATGATGTGAAGACAAACTGGTACAAACACAAACTGCTTTAATTTAAACCAGTTTGTATTTGAACCAAACCACACACAGTTTTTTGGGGAGGGCTTGAACTGAACTGAACCAGGCAGCCCAGTAAAGCCAGTTGAACACTGAGATTTGATTAGAAGCAATTCATGTTTGATGAATATTTTGTCTTGGAAAAAGGCCTTCTTTAAAAACAAAAATAAGTAAATAAATAAGGGCTGTTCAAATATGTTCAATGTTTGATTGAACCAGTTCAAAAAGGTTCAAATTCAAATCAAAATATGTAAGTTGATTAGAACCAAACTGCACTTTTACTATCTGTGTACATCTTTAAGCCAGAGTACAGGTGCTCATACTTACTTAAACTTGTTGCTATATGTTGCAATCCATCACTACCTTGTATGCTAGGATCTAGACAATTGTATTTTGTTACTTTTTGTCTACCTCTGTGAAGAACATTTCTGGTCAAGAGAAGATTCCCCCCCCCACAAAAAAAGGTATAATTGTCTTTGTCCTCTATTTCCCCCCCCCCCACACACATTTGCCTTAACTAATTTTCCCTCACTTTGCTTTCTTTTCAATTCACATTGAGCAATCTTTTCTTTCAGTTCACAATTACTTCACACTCTCCCCTATTTTCTTTGCTCTTAGCTTTTTAAAAACTATTTTTTCCCTAATGAAAAAGGAAATTCTGCCTTGGCACAGTTGCCTCAATTCACTTAAGGGACACAATAGCTGACACACTGTAGAAACAGCAATTGATACTCAAACCAGGGGAATTATGGGGGAAGAATTTATTGAACTTGAGAGTCTCTGACCCATGGAACTTCCTCCCCTTGATGCAAAAATGTGTTTAACTAAGCCATAACTTTCCACATAATTTTACATGATTCTACTGATTCTTGCGAAGTTACATGCTCTAATTGGCCAGAAAAAATACCCATGTTAATGTACCTTGCTGAACTTTCTATTCCATTCCTTCTGATTACTTACCCTGCTGCTTGACTCTTAAGTTTGAGAAGCAGAGGAAACATATGCCTAGAGGTTTTGTCTCTTTTCTGAGGTTAGAGCAAAGTAATTTCTCTTGCTACAAGTTGCTGTTTAGTTATTTGGGGAAATCTCACTCTTTGAATTGCTTTGCTGTGGACTAATTTGCCCAACTCTGAAAGGCTGTGTTCCCTTTCAAGATTTAAAGAGCTTTGAAATCATTTGAGAGCTGACTGTTCCCACAGTTTCAAAAGAATCTGCAGTTTTTGAGGATTAAAGGTCCCAAAATGTGGATTGTCTATATTTGAATTAAAAGAGGTCTCACTCCTGGATTTAGAAATAATCCTCACTATTTAGCAATGGGAACCCAAGTGTTCTTTTTTGGGGAGGGAACCATGCTTTAGGGGAGTTCTTTTCAGTTTCCCCTGATCCAATGATAAGCTGTGATTTCCTGTGCCTGACTCTCTGCCATCGGGCTGCCTAAAAGGGAGGGGAGACAGAGCCTATTGTAACATTTGTAACCAGGGATCAATGTAACAAAAATTGACGGCTTCCGTCATGGAGTTGCAAAAGTGTGTTGGCTCTTGTTACTTTCTCCTTTCTTCCTTCCATTCACATCGTTTGCTTGGAGCCCCACCATTTTGCACTGATCCAGCACAATTGTTGGCTCCTGTGTAAAAGCCTCTGTTTCCCTCCCTCCCTCCTCCCTGTTACGGGGAAGAAGCAAACAAAGCTTGCAGTCCCTGTGCTTTGTTTTAAACCTACAGCATTTTACAGAGATCACTGATCAAGGAGCCTTGAAGAAATGCTGCCGAAGGACTCCATCATCTGAATCAGGGACAGGCTTATATAGGGGGTGGGCTTCCAATTGCCCACCCTGATAAAGTCATGGTATGACAGAGAAGAAAGGGGAGGGGATTTCTTCCCTGCAAGTCTGCATTATAAGCTAGGAGTGGGAATGCAAAAAAACAGACTTCACTGCTGATTTTTTTAAAAAAAATCTGGTTTAAATCCAGATTTAATTCCCCAGTGGGAACTTGGCCAAAATGTTTGCCATTTGACCATGGGTGTTTTTCCACTGGCAGAAAGACGATCAGTCAAGTTTTCTCCCTCTCTCCCCATACACATAGAACATAGATACTCATATTAACAGTATTTGGTTAAGATTTCAAATTTTATAGAAAAGAAGAGATATTAATGGAGCTAAGGAACCAGACAATCTGTTTTATTTAAGAATTTGCTATAGGAGGCTTTTAGCACAGAAACAGAGTACTGAACAGATTTTTCAGATAAACCTATTATGCCTGAAGATATCAATTTCTAGCTGCAAAAATTCATTTGTTAACAATAAATTGTATCAGCCAATAAATCCAATTTTCTTCTCTAAATTGTTACATGACCAGGTAGCAGTACTATGATAAAATAATATAGTCATTCTTTCTGCAACACAATGGTTTACAAATCACCATGCAGTGCAGAACTGTGTTAAGCAAGTAGTTTCCACCTATGGAAAACCAGGAGTCAGAGGAACAATAAAAGACCTAGTCTACTAATATTAAGTCAATGGAACCACAGAGATGAAACCCAGTCATTCACCACAGAGGAGAGACGCTATCCCACAATATAAGGCATGGACACCACTGAAACCAAATAATATAATTTTCCTGGATTGTAAACGATGCACTATCACTTTTCTTTGCCAACTGTGTAAAAGTAAAGTCATGCTGTGAAAGAAAGAAACAACAGAAAGCTGTGTAAGAGAAACCAAATTTTATTAGCAACATAAGTGCAAAACTATGTTATGTAAAATCATGCTACCCATTGGGGGGGGGGAGAGTCCACTAGCACTAAGTACCCATTAAGGACCCATCAGGGACTTATTAAGGACCCATTAGGCTCAGAGCAGGAACATCCCATTTCCAATGCAGACTCCATTGGGGCATCATTTGTTTCCACCAGTTCTATGGAAATCCAGATTGAATGGGTCCTTCAGGACCTATAATCCAGATTTCCTGTAGACCCCAATAAAGAGGTCTACAATGGGGTCTTCAGGCATCAAATCTGGATTAAATGGAGCACATTTCCACTGTGATCGGGCAATGGGGTCTAGGGGGTCTCTGGGTGTGCCCAAAACCCGAAGCTCTGGAGCCTGTGCACAATCTCCAAAGCTGGCTCTGAAGCTAGCTCCGAAGCCAGCTCCAAAGAAGAGCACAGGCTCCGAAGAGGACCCTACATGAGAGCAATGGCAATCCTACAGACCTTTGTCAAAGGCTCTGAAGAATTTTTGAAGCTTGCGGCAAAGCTCCGGAGATTCTCCGGAGCCGCTTTGGAGAATCTTCGAAGTATCTCCAGAGATTGCACCCCCTGTCCCCCAAAAACCTGGGGTGATGGGTGGGCTCCACGTGGTTCAATCTGGATTTGCCACATGGGTGCTCTGGCATTTCCACTGTGGGCAGGCTAGCCACCAGGGTGGTGCACTGCCCATGTTGACGCATCGGGTACCTCCCTTAATCCAGATTTACTAGATCTGGATTAGTTGAAGGACCCATTCCTTAGATCTGGATCATCTTAGATCTGGATTAAGGGAGGTCAGTGGAAAAAACACAGCAAAAGACAAAGATATTTTGATATGCATCACGTTAATGCAACATTGTCCAAAATAATGAAATATTGAAAAAAATAGGGAAGAATATTTTTTTCAGGGAGATCTTGGGAATTATAATGGATTAGTCTGCATCACATATCAATATGAAAGCAACAAGAGCTTACTGCACCAAATTACTAGTTACTCAAAACAGTACTTAACCAAAAGGTCATAGAAATGAGAGCCACTTCAAACAGCGTCATGAACCTGTACTTTTAAGTTGCAGCTAAATAGACTATTGTTAACAAATAACACATTCTACAGGGTTCTGGGGGAGACCAGATATATGAATAGATTTTTAAAACTACTATAATCTTATCATAAGCAAATCTGTAAGTCCAGAAAGATATTCAGATACCAAATTACATGGCTCTTCCAATCTGTGAGCAGTACGCTCTCACACTATCACTACAAACTTCATTCCCTTTGAGGTCTCAACATCTGCAACAGATATTCTGATTCAGCCAAAGGTGTTCTAGCATACTAGGGGTGGTTCCGCACAGGCCGTTAAAACACATTAACAACACACAGGACATATACAAGACATTTACAGGACGTACCTTCTGCACTGGAGGCCGGATCTAGGACCCGTCGAGGTGGCTGCTTCCACATTCCAGTGTGTGAGACCCATTCTTAATGGGGTCTTGCCACCGAAAGATCCAGCCTCCAGGAAGACCTGGAAAATGGGGCCTTCCATCTGGCCCCTCACCTCGATCTGGTTGGAAGCAGGACGCTTCCACACACGGAGAGGCAAGGGGCTGGATGTGCTAGTGCCCGCCATCTTGGGGAGGGCAGAAGCAGGCCAGGGTGCCTCTGAAGCCCCTCACCCGCACACTGCACACCACCAGCTGCATGCTTCAGTCCCATGGCTCGGGGGGTGGCATTGGCAGCGCAGGAGGCCGGATCCCCTTTGGAATGGGTGGTGCGGCCTCCACACAGCACCCAGTGGATCCGGCCAGCCAGATCCATCCTCCCCGCATGTGTGTGGACACAGGAGGCCTTCTCAGATCCGTCCCTATTTTGGATGGATCCTTGGGAGGATGGATCACCAGGAAACAAATTTTCTTAAATCCATTTCTCGGTGGCAGGTGTAGAAGCACCCAAAGTGGACTATAATGCCTCAGCAACAAACAGCTCCTTCAAGTGCAGCTGAGGCTTCCTGCGTGCTGAGGTTTCAAAATGACTCCGATACTTCTGATTCATATGTCAGAAAATATATGTGCATTGCTCTAAAAAAAATGTGATATTCATGTTTTTATAAAATCACTTATGCTCAGACTTTTACCCATAAAGGCTGGTGAGCAGGGACCTTGTATTTTGCATATGTTAGTAGTCATGTAAGTGTTTGTTTCTTCTATGGATCTATGAGATATTAAACTGTATTCACATAGTTTGTGTGTATGCTTTAGAGCATCCTGGAATTAGAAGCTTGTGGCTCTAATGTTACCCCATTTTCATTTCAGCCCCTCTAATGTACTTTGGATGGGCTTGTGCTGCCCTATAATATACTTTAGTGGTGGTATAAGCACATATAGATATGACAATATCACTACTGAACAATCTCTGAGCCACTTTTGGGTTAAGTGGACAATAACTCTGAGAATGGCTTGATGGCATGTCATTTTTTTCCATTACAAGAGTAAATCTATATGTGAGCAGCACGCCTGAAAAAAAAAATCTTGTGGTATGGTACCAAGCATATGACTGTCCAAACTATTTGTTGTGTGTATGTGTGTGTTTCTTTTTTGATTAATCCTATAAAATGCTGATGCTGGAGACTAGAAAGAATCAAAACAAGGAGACAAATATAATTTAAATAAAAGAAATGTCATCCTAGCATCTTCTGGAAAATAATAAGTAAAATAGCAATTGCACCGGAATACTTGCAGCTCAAAATAACATACAGGATTTTGATTTGATTATGCATTTTAGAAATGATATCAGACCTTTTTTAAAGGGACCCAAACCATTAGTTTTAGTCCAACTCTTTGTGTGAAAATGGGATTTGAAGTTTATTTTCATCACCAGGGATATGAGGTAACTATGGGTCAGCCTTGCTTACTCCATTTTGTCTTTAATTGGAGTGTGCTGTTTGGTAAATCCAATTGACCCTTAGTGGAACATATTTTATACAATACACATTCTAAAAATACATATTTCTAGTTAACACATCTTTCCTTTTGCACTATTCTTTTTGTTAGAGGTGGGTAGATCATTGGGCACCACCACAGATGTGTACAGCACACAGTTTGTACGTTCCAGCTCTCAACCTACTAACAGGCTGTTCTGGCAAAGGATAACTTCCAACTTCTCGTACTCAGAGACGATTTATGAACTTCATGGGTCTTCTCCCTGGGCTCCAGTTAGACTCTCGTTTTCACTCATCTCAGTCATGTACAGATCGGGGGGGGGGCAGAAAGATAATTTCAATTTCTTTCAAAATCTGAAATGCTAGCTCCCCTTCCCATTATTTACCCAAACATTTAGTACTAGATATTTATTGAGCAAACTTATCCATTCTATTTTTTTATATTACAATGAAGTTATATATTTGAACTTGCAGTATGTTAGGTAAATAACAAACCTACTGACTCACTTTTGATTTGTAGCTACAAAGAGCTCTAGCCAAACTGATTTTAAGCATTCATCTAAAGATGGTCATTGTATTAGTCAAAAAACGGTACCATGATTAACATAGCACATAGTTTTGTCTTACTGAAATTCCAAAACATCATTTATTATTTCCTACAAGAATAAAAGGAATGCAATCCATTCAATAGTCACTATGGATTCACTATGATATATGCTCCTATTCAACTTAAAATAGTTATGCTGGTATATGTAGTCAACGAAATGCATCTCAGTGTACTCATCTTTTTTTCATTTTTTTCTGGACTCCAGAAATATAGATTTGATCAAAATTATTTTAACATGTGTTTTCATCATATACTATAATTAACACAATTTACTTATAAGTTGTTCCTTAGGCTAAAATTGCAACAATGTTGTACTCATGGAATTGGAAAAGGTACTCTTGAAACAGACGCAAAATGGAAGTGATGAGTGAATTGATTCTTACAGACTCTCTATCAAACAAATAGCCTACAGCTAATTCCAAGGTAAATCACCGACAGATTTTGTATAGCTGTAGATCAAAGGAGCATTTTTCCAATCATTTCATCCATTTTTAGATGCACTTTTAAAGAATAAGTTACTTTGTTTCCACCTACCTTTTCAGCTGCTTGAGAAGTGCAAAAAAATATTGGAATGAAGGCAAGCCATACTATACAGGTAGTGTACATAGTGAATCCAATGGGCTTGGCTTCATTAAAATTCTCTGGGACACCCCGAGTCTTGATAGCATACACAGTACATGTAACCATTAGGAGAATGCTATACCCCAAAGAACAAATGATTTGTAGATCCGAAATGTCACATTTAAGAACTCCTCTGGCTTTATCGGGTTCCATAGTCTTATGTTCATCATAATCTATTATACTGTTGGGTGGATCGACAACAAACCAAATAAAAACTCCAAGAAGTTGGACTGATATCAAACTTGAAGTGATCGCTAGTTGTGATGTTGGGCTAATAAGCCTTGGGGCTGTCACTGATTTTTTGCCCTGTTCAAATATGCGGTAGATACGATTGGTTTTAGTCAACAAAGCAGCATAGCTTATGCACATCCCTAATCCCAGGAAAATACGCCGGAAAGAACACACCGCGACATCTGGCTTGGCGATCATTAAGAAAGTGATGATGTAACATAGGAATATTCCTGTCAGCAAGACATAGCTGAGTTCCCTTCCAGAAGCCCGCACAATAGGGGTGTCATTGTATCTAATGAAGGTTGCCATGACAAATATGGTAGCAATAATTCCAAGCATGGCTAGGAAGACAGGGATGACAGCCCATGGAGAATGCCACTCCAGTTTTACAATAGGGATAGGACTACATCCTGTGCGATTCTCGTTGGGTCGCTGGTTGTACTGACAGATCCTACAGTTCAATTCATCATACTGGTATTGGTATCCATCACACAGCTCACATTTCCAACAGCAGCTCGACCCTTTAATCTTCTTTCGTTCTCCTGGTTTACAGGGAAGACTGCAGACAGAAGAAGGGATTTCTTTCACTCCTTTGGCCCACTGCATTTCATCTATCTATGGATAAAAGAATATAAAGTAAAAAGGACTGGTTATCCAGATGTAAGTATTAAACAGGCTTGGAAGGCTAGAGATTTTGACAAAAGAAATAAAAAAGAACTAAAAGATGCACAGATGGAAGGAACAAATATTTCCACAAAAGATTCTGTTGTACAGATTCCGATGACTAAATTTGCTTAAAAATAGATGGTGCAAATAAACTGGCCTCAGCTAAGTTGCTTTTGCTATATAATACACAGCTGTCGTACACTTACACATAGACAGTTGCAGCCAGTGATTGCTGATACACCTAGGAGTTTCAAGAAGTGTCACTTAAAAAAAGCCATTGGGCTTTCCTGAAGCTCATTTCAAACAGTAGATGTTGGATCAAAGAGGGATTTGCTGTGCAATCCAGGCTTCCAGATGAGTCCCCGACCACTGAATGTTAATGCACATATTTATTTATCAACATATAAGGTTCAAAGCAATTATAAAATATAAAATATATAAAATATATAAATTTTGTGGTAAAAGCAATGTTGATTCATGAAAAAGATTGGGTAGCGTATTATTTCAGATATTCTCATTCTGGTACCAAGAAAAAAAAATGTTGCAAATATTTAAACTGTTCTTAAAACAATATTAGTATTTAAGGCAGAACAAAAAGAAATGAACAATCCAGAAGTTCCTTTCAATTTTTTATTGATTTAACAATGTATAGGTTTTGGAAATTTAAAATAATAATAAAAGAATAAAAAAGAATACTGACTCTTGTCAAGACAAATAAATACTGAAAAGTAATGGCAAAGGCAGCAAGATGTCATTAAATAAGCATGACAGACTGCATCCGGACATCACTTGCTAATTTCACTATATTTTGGTATTCCAGGGAAAATTGTACGGATATGTCATAAATGTGTTCAGTCTGCCCAGGCTGGGAGTGACCATCTGCACTTCAAGTGCTGTGGTCAGTTTCAAGATTGCCCCGACACTTTTAAATCCAGAGGCACCACAGTTAATCTCATCTTAACTTCAGTCAGATAGTATTGCTATACCATTCCACTAGGTTAAGTGCAAATCTGTGCATAAGCTGTTTATAGAATTACTGCCCTTTGGCAGTATTGACCTCTGGAGAGTAAATGAACACAGTCATGACATTTTCTTGGCAGATACAAATATCATTTGACATTAGCTTTTTCTGGGAAGAAGCTTTGAAATGAAAACAACTGGAAAACCCCCGCAATTGCTGCCACCACCACCAGGTCCTAGTCCCTCCCTCCTTGGCACTGAAGAAAAGGTACAAAAACTGTCATAGTTCTCCAGTTCTTTAGATGGTTAGTTTGGTCTACCCTCACTTGTGCTGATTACCACCAAAATTCCTTGCCCCTGTGCTGCTGAAACCCTTGCCACTTGTGTGCACCTTCCTTCCTTCCTTCCTTCCTTCCCCCTCCCTCCCCATACCGCTTCATAAAGACATGTGCTTGCTCTTGGAAGAGTGTCAATTTTCTCCTCGACTCTTGCTTATTATTTTGTAACTGAGATTTATTGCTTTGGATGGAGTTATGCTAAGTGGGGAGGAGGACTGATGCCATTTGACCCTCAAAGAGGAATCCAAAGTTCAGTTAAAGTTAATACTGGAGCAAAACGTATGAATTAGATGTAGGGATGTGCATGAATATTTGTAACATTTGAAATTCGTAAAAATTTGGCCAAATTCAGACATTTGAATTTGAATCGAATGTTGGCACATTTGAAGACTGACATTTGAATTCCAATAGAATCTTTTGATACATTCATATGAGGCTCCGTGTGAAGTTTTGTATAGGATTCATATGGGTTTGATCATTTGTACTGAATATTAATCCCACCATATTCAAAGAGTATCACTTTAAATGGATATAAATTTTCTTGCATTCAATTTGAGACAAATCCAATACAAAACAAAAACATTTGTGCACATCCCTAATTACAGGTTGGGCTGAAGGGCTTGCTGGGTCAGAAGGGAAAAGTTAGCTTTAGAACTCTTACTCAGCCTCTGAAATATCACCTAGAGTGAAACACAGACCACTTAGAATCTTGCTGCCTTATAAAACTCACTCAGCTGGAAATAATCCTATTAGCACCTTGTAACTGAGGAACATACTTTGATTGACACTAATTGGAACTCTCTGGCTAGCTTCTGCTGTATTTCCTTGCCTCTAAGATGCTGTATTGCCATTTTGCTTTTCAAAATTATTCTTTTAAAGATTAAGATTTTGGAACTCTCAATGAATTCAGGTCTGCTTTCAATTCCTAATGAATCCAGGCCAAATCAATGGTATTTTCTGTTACTGCATTCTGGTGAAGGTACAATTTAGTGAACTGGGAGCTAGATTCCCCAAACGAGTTAAACCAATTCACATAACAAATTCTATACATTTATATTTATGTGTGATGCCTTCTTTTCATTCCAGGACACTGTAGATTATGCAAGTTTGGGAAGTGATGACTGATCTAATCTAACCAGCTGTCTTAGATTTAGATAATATGAGGGTTATTAAGACCATCAAAGGACTGAAGAAGTTTCCCTATGAAGAAACAGACCTTTCTGCATGGGACATTGAGTGCAGATTACAGGAGACCCTGTCTTCTTCTAGCATGTGTAGACTGGGCTCAAGAGGTTGCCCTAATCTGGTTTAACATTAGATCACCAGGGAAGCTTCTGTGATCTTGGCTGCTACAAATATCTCTACAAGTATAGAGAACCCTTTTCAGTAGAACAAAAGGGTACATTGTTAAAATGGCCCTGTGGGATTTCTGAAGGCCAGGAATCTTTCTTCCTGGCTTTCAGATTATTCAGAGCTCCCCCTGGGTTTCAGAGCTGGCATAGTGGCTGCACCAGAAGCAATCCATCCCATCTTAAGATGGGTTACTAATCCTGACATGATGTAGCCTGCTCTGTCCCAGGAAAACATCCATTAGTGTGAATATGAACAAATTTTGCAGTGCTTGGGGCTTTAGAAAGAAGATGAGTAAGAGAAGATATAAGAGAATTGTATAAAGTATGTATGGTGTGTACAATGTAGATAAGAAGTCACACACACACACACTTTGAAATTCATAAATATGAGAACAGTGATGTTAGCTACTAGCTTGGATGATTTCAAAAAGGGTTTGGACAAATTCATGGAGGACAGGGCTGTCAAAGGCCAGCTACTGAGAGACTGCAAGAAGAGCTATACGTTTATGCCCTGCTGGTAGGCTTCCATATATACTACCCCAAAAGACTGCTGAAGTAGATGGGTAGCCTGATCCAAAGGGGCAATTTTTAAAAATAAATTTTAGGAGATATTCTTCTGAAATATGAATTTATGCACAGTCTGCTATGTTAGACATAGGCAAACTTGTGCCAAGGTAAAGACATAGAGTGTTCCAATAGAGTGTTGGCATATTTTGACATGTAGAAAATATAAGTAATGGACCAACAATGGCCTAGAATTCCTATGCAAGACAGAATCCATTTTGGCACATACTAAATCATATTGGAGAAGCTCCATTTTAAAAAGCGTAAGTTATTGCAAAATCTGTGATTTAAACCTCTCCCTTCTGCCTACAAGGAAGCATATCTGCATTTCAGTATTCAAAGTTCCTGCTTTCTCCACAACAATGAACATTTTTGAAGAGCTGGTACAAAGTTGTATATTCTGACCTATATATATATATATGTGTGTGTGTGTGTGTGTGTGTGTGTGTGTGTCATTGCAAAGTGCAATGTTCAAGAGATTAGTAGATAAACAACTTGCTTACCTTTGTCTGAAATTTGAGTCATCTTGATTATAACCATCAGGAAACCTTTACGCCTAGACATTATCTTTATATTAATAAGTTAGCTGCTGAGTTACTTGATAACCTGCAATAACCTGAGCATGTGACATTCAGAGCCATCCTCCTTCTCCAAAGCACAGAAATCCATGTGGCTGCCATCCATTGCGCCTGGATTCCTCCCACTCCCAGCATCATTTTTACTAAGCCCAGGAAACTAATTCAGAATATTCTGCCTCCCAGTCTCACCCCCGTTTAGTTTAGGACTATAAATCCATGATCTTTAGGAACTTTCTTTCTTACCTCCTGTTTCGTAGATCTGCTGCTGCTTCCCTCTCGCTCATCCTGTGTTTGTTTCCTTTACCCCTTTGCCCTCTTTGTTTTTTCTTCTCTTCAGGACAGTTGAAGTGCTTTTAAAGTTGGGTGGGCTAAGTAGTGTTGTGTTTGTGTTTTGTTTTTATTGCTGAAGTCATGGAAAACTTGGCCCTGGAAATTACCTATGTTTTTGCTCTGCTTCCACCTTTCTTGTCTTTTTAATAAAGGAATAATTATTTTTATTGGGAACTCTGTTTTTGACTTGATCTTTTCTCTGCCTATTATTTTTACATGTTCCAGCGCAGTTTTTTGTCCATTTTTAAAGCCAAATAGCCTAAACATTCCCGATTTTAGATGACTGGAAGAGCTCCCCCCCCAAAAAAAAAAACTCATTCAAAATTACTCAGTCTGTCAGTAAAGTTTGCAATAATATTATATTAACAGAGAGATGCTGATAGAAAACTCTTGCAGTCCTAATGCACTTTTGCTGTTTTTAGAATGTCTGCTACAACGATCTTCCAGTTGCCACTTCCTGATGTCACTCATCAGTATCAATACAGATGGATGACAGATAAACAAAGAGACAAATAAATAATCCTTATTTAATTTCCACAAAAATAACACTAACTTAAAACTGACTCAAAAAGAGAGTTGTATTTTGGTAACATGTGTGTTCTATTTGTCATTTAAATATTACCAAGTACATCTTGAAAATGATGGATCGCATAACAAAAACTAACCCCCTGCCTGCTTTTTTTTTTGCATGGATTTTCAGTCTATTTATCCTAGTCATACACTGTGGGTAAAATCCTTTGAGAACAGCTGAAGTGAATTGGCGCTGCAGAAAAAAAAGCTAGATAGCTTGTGCATGTGTGCATTCTAATCTACTAATCTCAAAATGATATGTTACTCTAATATAATTTTTAAAAGTTAATTATACATTTATTGACTGTTATTTAAAAAAAACACTCTTGAGGATACTTGGATATGGAATTAATCAGCAAACAACAGCTCTAGTGGGATGCTTTTTAAGACGTTTGTGAGCAAACCATGCTTCAACGGAATATTCATATTTTGTTGTGGTGTGGTGATGAAAAGGGGCTTTTTCAATGTAAAAAGTTGTGAAAACTTCATGAAAATGTCCGGGTGTGATTGATGGAGAATACCCTTCCCTTGAACTGGGCTTGTTAGCAAATCAGCAGTCAGTGAGGTTCTTTTAAGACCAGCATGATGTGTGTCTGGACAGCTGTTTCAGTCAGCAGTCTAACAAATGCACCACCTGCAGCTTCTAAACCAGCTTCATGGGCAGCCCCAGGTAGAACACATTCCAACAGTCCAGTCTGGAAGTTACCAGAGCAGAAATAACCATGGCCAAATCATCTCAGTTCAGAACTATCAAACCAGTCATAGTTGGAAATAGGCACTCTTGGGCATGGCCTCCACCAAACTTCAAATGTCAGTGCAGAATTCAAGAGAACCCCCAGATTTTGTACCCGTCTTTTCCAAGACATTACAATCCCATTGAGGACAGAACACCTCTCAACTTCAGAGTCATACCCTGTGATACACAGCACCTCTATCTTGTCTGGATTCAGCTTCAATTTACTGGCTCCTATCCAGCCCATGACTGCCTTCAGGCACCTGATTCAGATGGCGCGAAGAGTCAGAGCTAGGTGCTATCTGTGTATTGATGATACATCACTCCAAATCTCCTGATGACCTCTCCCAGCAGGTTGATATAGATATTAAAGAGCATGGCGGATAAAATTGATCCCTAAGGAACTCTACAAATGCCAATTTCTGGGATGTTAAGCAAAAATCTCCCACAACCACTCTCTGGGATTGGCCTTAGAGATATGAGCAGAACCAATATAACACACTGCCTTCAACTTCCAAATGCCATAGCCTTTCCAGAAGGATACCATGGTCAAAGTTATCAAAACCTATTGAGAGATCCAGAACTAACAGGGCTGTCCTCCCCCTGTATCTCTCCTGGAAAAGATCATCAATCAGAGTGACCAAGTTGGTTTCTGTGCCATAACTGGATCTAAGCCAGATTTAAATGGGTCTAGATAACCAGTATTTTCCAAGCATGCCTGCAACTGAATAGCCACAGCCCTTATCCAAATAGGGTATGTTGGCTGGATGATAGTTGCTGAAGACTTCTGGATCCAGGGAGGCCCTCTTGAGGAGGGAAGAGGACCACCCCATTTTTCAAAGAGGCATTCACTACTCCCTGGAACCACCTGGTCATACTTTACCAGTTAGCTTTGATCCTTGCTGAAACTGCACTTTCCAAAGTTCTCACAATTTGATTAAACATTGAGTATTTAATGTTTTAAAAGTTAAACTGTCTAGCACGAGTGAGGATTTCTTTTAAAAAAATACACAGAACCACCCAACACATATAGTGAAATAAAATTTAGGACTCCTGAGGCCTATTCGCACTAGGGGTCTCTAATGAGAGTAGGGCACCTCTAGGACACACCATTCACATTGGCTGGAGGCCAGTTCCATTTGGAACCATCCCAGCCTGTTGCAGAGCTGCTCTACTCGCATTCCAGGTATAGAGCATGAAATCACGCTCTACATACCCTCAAGGTTCTCAGAAGAAATCTGGAATACAGCACAACAGCAGAAAAACTGCTACAAATTAGATTGAAACTGACCGTGAAAGCCTATGTACAATCAAGATTGCTTCTGTGCAGTTATTTTGGCAAGAGTGTGGAAGGGGTACACTAATGCCATCTCTGGGGACTGAATCAGAGGCCTTCTTCTTGCAGGGCAAATGCCTTGCCATTAAGCTCCAACAACTTCCAAAATGACAGGTGAATCCAGAGATATTCCAGCCTATTGTGCTATTGAAAATCAGTCAAGTGTGAAAAAAACAGCATGAGGCTGGAAGAGGTTTTCAATTCACCTTTCCCAGTTCCTCTATTTGGAACAGTTTCTGATGCCATAACATTGTCTTTTTCCCCCCGCTAAGAGGAATATTTCTATAATATCACTCCTGTTATTCTGAACAATGGAAATGTTTAATTAAAATTAAAAAAAAATCAGTACAGAAATAATTATGTGAGGGTTAATTAACATACCATGCATTAAAAGAACAATTTCTCCTTATGTAGCCACAGTTGTTCCCTGTAGCTTTTTTATTAACAGCTACACTGTGATTTTCAGGGATAAATTAGAAACAAGAATTGAGGATTGTTCTCCGATTTTTTTGTTATCTTGCAGATTGCATTCCAACTCCAGTTACTAAGTCAGCAGTTCAAACAGTTTTGATATATTTAGCCTCATAGATAGCAATATTTGCATGGTTTAGCTCCTCAGGCTTATCCATTTAAGTCTTGTAATTAGTTTCTAAATCCCAGGCTTCAGAATGATAATAGTCTGAAGTTAAGAATATGTCAATAACACAGTCAATACAAACTACAGTAATGTACAAACCAGAATCTATCACCCTACCTACACAAAAGACTATCAACAAAAACTATTGGTTCTTAAAAGCTCACATCTGGGCATATTAAGTTTCTGCACTTGGAGTGTTACATCAGCCAAGAAGAACAAGAAAAAGGAGACTCAGAGTGGCTGGCAAAGCTCACAGTCACCATGTGAGGTAGGTGGGGCTGTGAGAGCTTAGAAGGAGAATTGTAACTAGCCCAAGGTCACCCAGCTGGCTTCATGTAGGAGTGTGGACTCAAATCAAGAAGCCTCCAGATAGGAGTCCAGCACTTTAACCACAAGACCAAACCTTTCAGCCAAATTACCTCTGGATGTAGTTTGGAAGGGAGGGCTAGAGTTAATTACCAGTGATTCACGACTGAAACTCATGGGGCATGTTCCCACTTAGTGCATTGCTGGTTTATTCTGGTCCAGGAATGACCAAATTCTGGTCTGGGTCTGGTGCAGATTGCGGGAACAGCACTGAGCATGCATTTTGGTGTTCCCATTTCAGACCTGGCAGTTGCAGATAGTGAGGCGATCCCGCTGTCTGAATTCCACAGTGGCGGTGACGAGCCCAGTCTGGGCAGTGTCAGGACCCCCCCACACACACACACACACAAATGCCACTGCATTCAGACAGTGGGATCACCTCGGAAAGGAGCTTGGAAGCGCTGCTCCGGCTGCTCCTGCCCCTGCCGCCTCTGCTGCCATTTACCAGCATGGAAAGGAACTTGGAAGCCCCACTGCACGAAAAGTCCTGTTTAAACATGGGAGTTTTTGTTCCAGGTTTCTGCAGAAAATCCAGGGAAAAGAAGTGGCATAGGAATGGGGCTTGCCGGATTCGGACTACTGGCCAATACAGTGGGAACCCTGGTTCCCGAGTTCGAATCCAGCTCAGATTTTAGCCCCTATGGGAACACAGCCATGGGGATGCATGTTTCATTAGGATCAGATTATGAAATGTGCTAGTATATGAAACATACTACTCCATAATGATTTCCCAACCTGAGTTTAGAGACTTCAAAATATTCTATTGCTCACATAAAAATACAAGATATCACAGAAGACATTGTTGGGGTATCTCAGAATTTCACTGCCACCACGAATCCATGAGTTCAGCAAGCATATCCAGTTGCATTATGGACTTCTTTTCCCAAGCAAAGAAAAAGTATGGCAATCTGATGATGGGATAGTGTTTGCATGGTAGGGAAGGAAATGCTACAAACATAAAACTAAAACCAAACTTTCATTTGGAGAATGTCACTGAACATCCATGGAGCCATCTCCTGTATCTGACAACATGGAATGCTGAGGAGGAAACTGACAAGTCCTTTGAGTAGTAACAACATAGAGTTGCTGCTCCAATCAGGAAGTGGGAGAAAGGGGTCTGCAGAGCTCTTTCTCTTGCACTTCAGTATTATAACAGTTCTTATGTTGGCATGGCAGGGCAAGAACACGATGGCCATGCAGATACCATGCTCTTCCTGCATACTGAATGTGCAATTAGAAAACAGAATCATGTGGACACTGTGTTCTCACAGCACATTCAGAAAGTCTTAACACCAAATCTCCTTACAGGATGGACTTCATCTCAGCTTCCATAATCTGATTTCATTATTTCCCATTACATTCAAAGTGCTGGTGACAAATAAAGATAAATAAAGATGGATTATCCTTATTTAGTTTCATATCTTGTATGGCATTGGTATCGGTGCCCTTGTCACACCCAAGACCTGTATAAATCACAATTACTTCTTTAAAATGTTGCCAGCTGGATGTGAATCAATCAGCTTCTTGAAATATTACTATGCTATAGATAAAGATATAGATATATACCAGGGACAGAAATCATGACCCATGCCTAACTAAATTTATCCTGTGACTCTGACAGCCACAGACTGCATTTACCACTGGGGCTTATTCCAGATTGTAACTCAGAAGATGGACCTGTTATCAGCATGCTAGTGCAGACTATTTTAGGTCCTGCCTTGGGCCTATGATAGTCTGCACCAGCATGTGAATGGCAGGTCCTTCTTCTGAGATGTAATCCAGAATAAGCCCTGAACCATAAAAGGTCAGAGCTTTCCTAAGCTATTTTTTACAGTCTTCTTCAACCAGATAGTTAAGGAAACTTCAGACTGGGAAGGAAAACAAGTTCTTTTTGAGTAGCAGGTGTTCGTTTCCTGGGAGGCAGTCCTGTTTCAATCCCCAAAGGGAACTGGTTGGCTTTGTCTGCACTAGGAATTCATTCTGGGCTCATCCCCATGATCAAAATACTGCGAGGCGAACCTGAGTTCACCTCAGAGCGTTCACATGGAAAGCCTCTAATTCGGACTATATCCGAAACAAATCACTCATAACCGTGGCAAAACCCCCACAAACTTTTCTAACTGTTCTTGCTACGAATTAGGAAGCAAGCATGCATTATCCTGGGGGCGTGGGGACACTCCCGGGTTAGTGTAGGCAGAGGCTGGTGGGTGGTGTTTCACCTGTGCCTTGCGATATTGGCTACTGCTTGCCTCTCTCCCAGAACAAACAGCAGGCGCACTTCCTCCTGAGAGCAGCTTCTTCTTGCCGATCGGGAGAACAGGGAAGGGGGGTATCATGCTTGTAGCCGGAGAGACAGAGCCATTTGACACCCTCATCCTGTCTCGGTGTTCTGGAAGAGAGGCAAGCAGCAACAGAACAAACACCGAGAAGGGACGAGTGTGTCAAATCTCCCGATTGGAAACAAGAAGCTGCTGTCAGGCGGAAGTGTGCCTGATGTCAAGCGAAAGTGTGCACGTCCACTAAAAGTGATTGAAGCACAGCTGTGGCTTCAAGCAAGGAGCTGCTTTCCCTTCCTATCAGGGCGGAAGGGTGGAGAACAAAGAATGTTTACTGCAGGGGTTTACTGCGGTTTTCATGAGGACAGGCAGATTCGACTTGAATCCGCACTCTCCTCAAATGCATGGGGACGTTGTAATTCAAACTGCAACACGCACTGGAGATGTCCCAAATCAGCACCACAATAAACGGAGCCCATGGGGACGAGCCCTCTGTTGCATGGCATGTTTTGCCACTGACGACCACAAATGTGGCTGACTGGGCCAGCCAATTAAGCCAGTCGGATTCAACAACATCAGATTTTCTAAGAAAGTATTGGACATTTTGCACTTCCCTTAAGTCAACACAAAGTTTTTTAACACAAAGAAAAACACTAATTTTGTTAATTACGTTGGCATTCTTTAATGGGAAGTAGTATTGAAGTGTTTTAAGTAAATATATAAAAAAGGAGCCAGCACTGGAGTGGCAGGAAGTCGGGATGACAGGGCCAGGCCCTCATTTTACTGCTGACTTTTCCCCTCCACATCTAGCAGTTCCCATCATTGATTTTGGAGAACTTTTCAGTAGCCGATTGTGGTTGTTTGTTACTCATTTTAAGGATAAAGTTCCCTTTCTTGTTCTCTTGACTGAGGAAAAAATAACTTTAGATACTGTACATGCACATAATTCCTCTCAGCTTCTGAAAGACGAGGTTGTGGAAACAATACTTATAGAACTTTGACTTGCTCTTACTAGCTGGGTGAAAATATTGCAAATAAAATTTGCTAGCAGTGCTTCTTTGCACCTTTTACCCGTCTCAGTGGGGTATAAGCTTTATATTTATAAGTTGTGCCTTTTAAGAAATAGTTCTGAAACAGTTTTGGAGTAGTTCATCCTGGTGCATCTGGTTCTTTCAAAGTTGCTTCTTACTGAGTAAGATCATTGGTCCATCTTGCATACTAGGCAGCAACTTTCAGGTTTTCAAAGAAGATTATTTATGGAAGAACAGAGGCTTCCGTGGCTGGTTTTTATCTCACTTGTCTCAGTTTTGGGGTCGTTATGCCTTGTTCCATAGTTCTGCTTTGAACTTAAGCTTTTGGTTAGGGATGTGATACCCATCTTCAGAGAATATAACTACTCATCAGTTGCATTTGGCTCTTCTAGCAGCCATATCTTTAGAAGGATATCACACCAATATCTGGAAAGTTTAGGTTCAAAGCAGAAGTATGGAACATGGCATAAGAGCCCAAGAACTGCAACCAATGAGAGAGGTATCTATGTTTCTACATGAATGCACTGGCAAACAGAACTTTACCCTTCTGAGTACAAAGCAAAGCTTCATCAATGAGCAACAAGTGTTCTTCTGAACACATACTGTACAAGGAACCTAAAGTAACTGCTGCAGATGGAGCATAAGTGTTGTCTTTGTTATTATTTTTTCCCATAAACCATGCTGTGCCTTCTAAAATCCGTGAAGTATACACAAAATTGTTCTCCTAGCTTTTAAAACAGGAATAGCCAATACAGTGCCTCCCACACATTGTGCACTACAATTTCCAGCCTCCCCCAGAACTGCTCATGCTGTCCGGTTAGAGCTGAAGTCCAGCTCCCCATCACAAAACTAATGTTGGCTATTTCTGCTCTATCCCTCCCAAGATTTAACTACTATGGTGACTGAGCACTTCTTTCAGTTTGGACTGTAATGCTTGCTTCTCATCCACAGAGTCATCAGTCTATGAAATTTACTACCAGAAGAAGTGGTGACAGCAAGCAGTCTGGATAGGTTAATAAAGGATTGGATAAATTCATGGAAGACAGGTGCATCAATGGCTACTAGAATGGATTCATAAGAACTACCACCACATTGGAGAGACAGGAGGGATACTTCTCAAGGCCATCGGCAGGATTTTAGAGCAAGTGAAGGCTTTGCCTTCATCTTCTGCTTGAGAATTCCCGGAAGCAATTGGTGGGCCACTGTGCAAGACAGGATGATGGACTAGATGGACTAAGGCCTGATCCAGAAGGGCTCCTCTTATGTTCTTATGTTCACTGTTATTTCTCCTCCCCACAGAGGTTTTTGTCTATTATACAGGATTTACATAACATGTTTATGGTGCTTTGAATGTGCAAAATACAGATCCAGATAATCCAGATTCAAATCGAATTCAAGTGCAAAAAATGCATTTGTGCACACCCCTAAACATAAGAAGAGCCCTGCTGGATCAGGCCACAGCCCATCTAGTCCAGC
>MTQE01001141.1:22718524-22740171 GCA_014337955.1 Aspidoscelis marmoratus | reverse complement strand
CTGGATCAGGCCACAGCCCATCTAGTCCAGCATCCTGTCCCACCCAGTGGGCTACCAATTGCTTATGGGCATCTCAAGCAGAAGACAAAGTCAAAACCTTCACCTGCTCTTGAATCCCAGCAAATGGCCCTAGAGGTGCTCTGCCAGTCTCCCCAGCCTGGAGAAGGTACCTAAGATATCCATTCTACAGCCATCAATACATCTGTCATCCATGAATTTCTCTAGCCTTTTCTTAAAGCCATCTAGGCTAGTTGCTGTTACTGCCTCTTCTGGGAGCAAATTCCATAGACCAATGACGCTCTGGGTGATGAAATACTTCCCCCTGCTTGATCTGACTCTCCTATCCATCAGCTTCATAGAGTGCCCCTTAGTTCTATTGTTGTGTAATAGAGAAAATAATTTGTCTTTATCTACCTTTTCTATACCGTGCACAATTTTATATACTCTAGTCAGGGTCCCCGTTTTATTTATTTACTATTTGCATTTCTACCCTGCCCTATGCCTGAAGGTCTCAGGGTGGGTAACATTTAAAATCATCATATATTAAAATCACAACAGGATATATTAAAGCAGTAACAGTGTCTGTAAAGTGGGAAGAGGCAGTATATTCTCATTTAACCAAAGGCCAGGTCAAAGAGATACATCTTTATTACCTTCCTAAACATATACAGTGAGGGAGCATGACACACCACAAGAGGAAGATTATTCCATAGCCTAGGGACCATCACTGAGAAGGGCCTCTCCCTTTTACTGTTGAGGCTGGTGGGACAATCAGGAGTGGCCCGTCTCTGGGTCTTAAAGCACAGGTTGGTCGATGTGGAAGAAAGCTTTCTTTTAGATATTTGGGGCCCAAGTCATTTAGGATCTTATAACTCAAAGTTTACATCTTGAATTGGGCTCGGTAGTGAATTGGCAGCCAATGCAACTCTTTTAAGACTGGCGTGATGATGTGGGAAGAGAAGTAGAGATGTGACTGCAAGACTAGCAATATTTGGCTCCTCTTCTCCTTGAAATGCCACCATTCTAGTCAATTCTTACAAGAAACGTGTAAGTAAAATATAATCCTGATGTTTTATATTTCCTACATCTCATCTTCCTTCCTTTTGTGTTGCGCCTGTAACGCTGTAAGTCTGAGTATGAGGACTCATTTTGTACACCCTTCTGTTGGCAACTGCCATATGGAAAAGGGGTCATAAGTCCTAGGTCTTTACGATATCTAGGAAGAGAAGGCAGATGCAGTTTGCAATGTAGAGGCAACGTCTGCTGAATTTTAATTCCCACACAACTATTAATGTGAGAGAGTCCTGGTCTCTTTTTGAACACAGAAATGATACACTGTATGATTTTCTTTTTCATCCCAGAAAGTGAGATGAAAATGCTCTAAATAATTTAATGTGCACCCATTCATAATACAGCTCCTGCTTATTACAGGAGATGATTAAATGAGAAAACACTATTTCTTCTGTTGGACTAAAATTACTTTGCATCTATTTCAGTAGTGAGTTCTCCACTTCACAGACTGAGGCTCTGCAACAAAAGATTCTCTGCCTTCACTTAATAGCTTAGTGCCCATAGGAATGGGTGGGAACCAACAGGAGGGGGAGCCAATTCAGCCTGGCTTAGGAAGTGCCAGCATCTGCATGTCCTAGCCAGGTTTTCAGTCTCAACACCAGACAGGTACCCTGTGAAGGCATTTCCCTTCTATTTGGTTTGCACGGGCTATGGACCTTTCTACTCTTCCCAAGCTGTGATCTGGGCCAGTGGGTCTGGAGCAGCAAGATCTACTGGTCATGACATGGTGTGGCCTGGACTGTCAGTGATGATGCTGGTCTGATCAGGCCCAGTCCAAGCCCCAAAGCTCACACAAGCTCACACTAGGAACCTTTGTTCCTGCCCTTGAAGCCTCTGGGAATCCTATTTCAGCGGTGTACTTTGGTGAACCATCAAAATGAGCCTCCTACAGGAATGAGCAAAAAATGTTTGTCAGCGTAAATTTAACATTCTAATTCAAAGCTTTGACTCTTCTCATGCAAAGTGAATAAATCCAGGCTTCATTGAAGCTTTGATGTGGCCAGATCTACCCACCCCTCACCTTGTGTTTCCCACAGCCACATCCCCTTATCTTCAAATCTGGCTGCTGTTGCTTTAATCACCATTGTGCCCTTCTCAGAGGCTCAACCCAGTCCTCCTGGAGGCGTGCATGCAGCAATGGCAGTGTCAGCAAAAAGTGAGTGGAGGGATGAGGCAGAACATGAAGGAAAGGGTAGTGGTTCCCTTCATGCAGAAACAATTGGCAAATGTTCACATGTGAAGGTGACGCCCTCCACATTCCCAAGGGGGCTTTGCATGAAGCCAAACATTTCCACCCTTCAATTTGAATCTAACTTGGGGGGGGGGGATGTACTTCATAAACATTCCTAGTTCCCCAGTAATCCAGAAAACGGAAGCATTCCTGCTACACACTTCCATTTTCTGGATTAGTTGGAGCCAGTAATCCAGATTAGGGCCTCACTTATTCACATTAATATGCAGACTGATGAGGTCCTGAAAAGGAGCCCAAGGTATTCTATTCTGGAAGAAAGGAAAGAGCAGAAAGGCACTAAATGAACTGGACCCAGGGGACTGGGTCCAAAGAAACTTGTCAGGAAGGAAGGAAGGAAGGAAGGAAGGAAGGAAGGAAGGAAGGAAGGAAGTTAATGGAATTTTAAACAGGTTTTTATTGACAGACTAGGAGAGAAATATGACTGAAGAGAGTCATACGGAAGCATCTTGTAAATAAACAAACTCAAAAATGTGGAGACTGCATACTTCTGAATTTTCTGTTCAGGAAAGAACAACTAGTTCTTCTCAGTTCTTCAGTTTTGATAGTTTTCAAGCACTTTAACTAGCTGAATGTCTGTAAAGGAATTATTTTATAGATAACATGCTTATCATAATAGCTGCCTAAAGAGCAGTGCTGCCCCCCCCCGACTAATACTTATACATCCTCAAGCACAATATGTGTGGGCTAGAGATCAATAGTGGGGTGAAAGGCAGGACAAGTCAGGATAAAACATCATTTGCCCACCCAGATCCCAGAGGACCTTATTATTTAGCTATGTGAATGGAGTCATTGTTAGCCCAAAATACATATATAAATGTAAAAATGAATATTTTAAATGTCTATCCAATCCAGTTACCCACCAGATGTTTGCAAGATGAAGCTAAACTTGGGGTACCTCCAGGCAGGGGCAGAAGCATCAAAGCAAGTTTGCTGTTTCTGTGCCTCACAGTAGTGGTGGAGTATAAACCCAACCAACAAATTAAAAAGCTGCTGGTTAACCAGCATTCTTTTATTGAGGGGTTACCTTTGAATGCTCTGCCACCACTGTGGGCAATGAAACTTCCCATCTGACTGGCAGGAAGCTCTGACACAGGAAATTCAAAGCTTCCAGTCACCCAGTCTGGAGGAACAGAAGCAACTTCAAATTTAAGGTGGAGCATTGAACCTGTCTGGAGGCATTCTTTGGGTGTTTTTCCACTAGCACTAAGTACCCATTAAGTACCCATTTGGCTCAGAGGAGGAAGACCCATTTCCACTACAGACCCCATTACAGCCACATTTGTTTCCACTTGTTCTAGGAAAATCTGGATCATATAGCTCCTTCAGGACCTATAATATGGATTCCCTGTAGACCCCATTAAAGGGGTCTACAATGGGGTTTTCAGGCACCAAATCTGAATTATATAGAGCCTGTTTCCACCACAATTGGGCAATGGGGTCTATGGGTGGCTTGGGGGGCACCCATTGGGGAGTGCCCCAAAACTCAAAGTTTTGAAGCCTGTGTACATTCTCTGAAGCCAGCTCCGAAGTTCCTCCAAAGTTCAGAAGAATAGCACAGGCTCCAAAGAGGACCCCATGTAAGAGCAATACCTTTGTCAAAGGCTCTGGAGAATCTTTGAAGTTTGTGGCAGATCGCTCCGGAGATTCTTTGAAGAATCTCCAGAGCATCTACAGAGATTGCACACCCTGTCTCCCAAATCACATGGGGTGACAGGCAGGCCCCATGTGGGTAGATCCGGATTCGCTACATGGGTGCTCTGGCGTTTCCACTGTGAGCAAGCTAGCACCCATTGCTATTGGGTGCTAGACCACCCGTGGAAATGCACTGGGAACTTCCCTTAATCTGGATCTACTAGATCTGGATTAAGGGAAGTACCCATTCCTTAAATCTGGATCATCTTAGATCTGGCTTAAGGGAAGTCAGTGGAAAAAAACCCTTTAAGGTGCTATTCCACTAGTCTCAGACATTGATATCCCTGTCCTCCATTAATGCGTCTCATCCTTTTTGAGGTCATATTGGTTAGCGGCCCATACTGAATTTTGCCATGAACATTTTTGTCTGATTCAATATTTTCCACATTCAGCTTCACCGGATGACCTCAGTTGCAAATATTTGACAAAGGCTCATCTGTTGCTAACATATATTATACAGTGAAATATTCGCACATGAGACACGTGTTTCATCATTTTCTTGGTCTTCAGCCAAAAGTTTCATTGAGAAAGGAAAAAAGTTCTAGTTTTATGTATATGCTGTTCCCAGTGTTTCCTTTCTTCAGCTGAATTTTAAAATAATGAACATAATAATGTACATGAACTACTATTATATATATAATTATAATCTAAAAGTCCTCTACCACGTTATGGTAGTGAAAAGAAAGTTAGACTAAAAAGCCTGGTCATGTTTCTCACCCACCCTGCCTCTTGAAATAAGGCATGAAGTTGTACTTGTGCCTTTAATAGCTTTTGAATAATTAATCTACAGTTTTAGTGCATGCATCAATGCAAATTTCAAATAATAAGCATTTTCTGAGAAATTGTAGAGGAAGCACTTTTCTGACAGCACTGCAGGGCTAAAAGTGTGCTGGACCTGAATATAGAATGACTAGTTCTTTGAGCTCATAAGGGATATCATAAGTATTCATTGCTATGGGACTTTCTTTAGTTCTGTGGAAAAGTAGGATGAGGCTGAACAGGAAGAGAAAATGAAGAGTATCAAACATGGCAAACAATAATGGCAACAAATACCTTATGCCCCTTTCACCTCTGCAGATAACATTGCTTGGTGCTTTCTTCACTAGTTCCAGAACTGAAACCATTTTAACACCTGTCCCTACGCTATGGAATGTATTATTCTGGACAGAAACAACAAATGCCTAAAGTGGGAACTCAAGACCAAAGCGACAACAGTGAACTCCTGAATTGCTAAAAGCAGAGGTACACATGTATATAAACTATATTGGATACAGCATTCATTATAATAATCCCGTATACTAAAATGTAAGACATCTGAGAAACTGTAGCACTATGGTGTCTTCTCACAATCAGACTAAAGAACCAGCTAGTAGATGCAAAGAATATCCAACAACAGTAATAAAGAATTCTATTGTAAAAACCCAACATGAGAACAAGGTTACAACCCTCCCCCCCACCGAGAAAAAGCCAAATGGGATTATAATCCCCTTAACATTTCACATGTAGATCCATTCAGAACTCAATGCTCGCCTATAAAAGTTAATGCAATAAAAATAATGATATGAAAGATGTTTCTGGAAATTACATAAAGACTATAGCTGGAAATAGGCCTATAGGACAATTTTAGATGTTTTGTTGTGATATTTGTGAAAATGTGTTCAGCTTAAGAGGTTTATTATCCCTACAGATGATTAGGGGAATTTTTTTTTTCAAAAAAAATCTGCAATATACAAAGGGTCATATATACTGGTGTCTGTCCCTGCCAGGCTCATGTAAATCCTGTTATAATAAAGATTGTAGAACATTAAAGTGCTATTTGAAGCAATATAACTTAAGCAACCTTAGAGAAGTACTTTACATATTTCATCATAATAATTAAGATATTGGTGCATTAACAACTGGAGCTAGCAGCCTATATTTGGGCAATAAACTGAAGCTGAATCCAGACAGGACAGAGGTCCTGTGTGTCACTGGGGCTCGTGTCCATGTAGTTGGGAGCTGTAATGCCCTGGAAGGGACAGGTTCAAAATCTGGGGGTGCTCTTGGACTCTGCACTAATGCTTGAAGGTCAGGTGGAGGCCATGGCCAAGACTGCCTATTCCCAACTACAGCTGGTTCGACAGCTAAGGCCCCTTTTGGATAGAGATGATTTGGCCACAGTTATCCGTGCTCTGGTAACTTCCAGACTGGAATATTGTAATGCACTCTACATGGGGTTGCTCTTGAAGATGGCTTGGAAGCTGCAGCTGGGGCAGAACACAGCTGCTAGATGGCTGACCAGAACAGCTGGCCGGGCGCACATCACACCACTCTTAAAAGAGTTGCACTGGCTGCCAATTTGCTACTGAACCCAATTCAAGGTGATAACTTTAACCTATAAGGTCCTAAATGACTTCGTCCCCAAATATCCAAAGGGACGTCTTCTTCCCTATCGACCTGCCCATGCCCTAAGGGGAGGCCCTCCTGGTTGTACCACCACCCTAAGTAGCAAAAAGAGTGGGCATCCAGGATAAGGTCTTTTCAGTGGAAACTCTCAGATTGTGAAATAGTCTCCCTTCTGAGGTGCACTAGACACTTTCACTTTACACATTCAAGAGAGCTGTGAAGACACACCTCTTCATCCTGCCCTTTGGCTAAAAAAGTAATGACTTTTCCTTCATACTGTTATGGTTTAATCTGTTCATTGTTTTTTAATATTGCACCCCACCAGGAGACCTTTTTATCCTGCCCTTTAGGTATAGGGCAGGATAAAAATTCTAATAAATATTTGAAAAAGAAATTACAAACAAGATACTTTTTGGATCAAACAATTATAAACTATGGTAACAGGCACATAATGCTTTATGGCACATAGAATGTAGCAAAAATCTGCCATGCTGCTATAAATGCTAATTGGGGCGCCTGAATAGCAAGCAGTAGAAAGAGCTGAGATAGCTCTTCCTACTGCTCTCAGTTCTTCTTTATGGCTCTGCCACTCACAGAAACCTACTTATCTCCTTACTGGCCTCTCCATACTTCTTGAACACATATTCAGAGTTCTATATGCAACCCAACCATCAATATCCCAGCCAGGGAACAAACTTTCCCCAGCTCTGAGGTAATCATGTATACGGACTGTTGTCTAGGTCCTACCTATACAACCTAGGCCCTGGCCACATGAGTCCCAATCAGGTTAGCTTGGTAATGAATTCAAATTTAATTCATACCAGTGCTGGTCAGATGTGGTTCGACAGAAGCCGACCCCTCCATTAGCTGCGTGGTCACACATTTCTACAGAGTTCGGCCTGGCATGCCTCCATGGAGCCCTTGGCTCCCCACTCCTTTTGCTATATCACATCTATATCATTTCCTATTGGATGCCATTCATGTCACTCAAGGGAGGTGAGGGTGGGTGTTTACAGTTCTTTTTAAAGCCTGCTTCCCCACCTCCACACACACCCTTCCTTTTTTATGTGCTTCTCTTCTCCCTGCAATTATTTTTTTAAAAAAATAATAAAAATAAATTTATGTAAAAATGCAAGAGAGAGGAATCATACCCCTAAACTGAGGAGAAGGGGAGGTGCCTCATGAACTCGGCATGCCGGTTGGCCAAAGGAAATACCACTACAGCACAGTTCTTCCTCCTTTAAGCTGTCTCATCACCCACACATGAGGAAGTGGAAGCCAGACTGGAATTCCAGTCTGGCCTTAGTACCTGTCAGTGCTGTTTAAAGGGGATTGCATTTTAGAATGGACTAACAGCTTTAGCCTGGCTTGCAATTCGTATTAGCTTAAAATAGTCTGAATCAGACGTCCTGCGGGACAACTCAGTTCATCCTAAAACTCACATGTGACCAGGCCCAAATTGGCTTTCAAATGATGAGGGTATATTTTGTATCACTTTACTATTTTCCACACAGTTTGACTTGGTAGCCATAAGAGAGTTCTTCTCTCCTTATCTGATCTATCGTAGTGATTGCAGATTCGTTCCTTTTTTCTTTATTGTCAGTACCTACTATATCGTGGAACTCTTCTATCCATTCACATTTACATTAGGGTCTTTCTGCACGTTCAGTTGTCCAGAAGCTGTCTCACTGTGTGGCAAATAGTATGTCCATACCTTTTCCGGTGTTATGAGGTAAGGGGCCTTTAAATTCAGAACTTCAATGCTTGAAGATCTGCACCTCAAGGCTCACCCTGACCTCATGTGCCAGATGCAACATCCTTTTGCCCAATTGTGGTGAGGCTTGTGTGGAAAATCTGACAAGCATAAAGATGTCCCATCAGGAGACCTGGGTGCCATTTGTGCTTGCCCATGTTCTGGGATATATCTCAGGAAAGGAATCTGTTGTCCACATGCTAATGCAGACTCTGGGAGGCCTCACTTGGGGCCTGCTATAGTCTGCACTCGCATGTAGACAGCAGGGCCCTGTTCTGAGATATATTCCAGAATAAAGCCAAGCGTGAACAGGACACTGCATTCATATTCCAGAGTAGCCAGACAGGATCAAGCCTGTTCCAGTGCTGAGCACACAGCACTCTCCCCTTCTTTGCTTTTCTGCACCTCTGCCATCAGGAACATTTGTAACTATATGACATACGTGTCAGGGTAGTGTACACCTGCAGCTTTCCTAAGGTCTCCTGTAGTGACTTCAGGGAAAAGGATGCAAAACCTTGACCAAGAAAGATATGTTAGCAATCAGGCAATAGTTATCTAACATTTTTACCCTGCTTCCACTGTTCTTGCTTTGCATTTTTTAAATATCCAACAGTGGGACTCCACAAAGTAGCTGTTGTATGTATCACATTCTTTTTCTCTTACCTGAACCTTGCGCATTGGCAGGAAGGGTAAAAATTAACAAAACTGAATGATATGGAGCTTATACATGGAGATAAAAAGACAATGAGAAAGCCAGACAAAAGGATTCCATTCAAACAGAATGAACATTGATTTACAGCTTCTGTTACCTTTAACCACAGAGGATTCCAAGCTCAGGCCATTAAATTACAGAATGTGAGCTGTTTTTGAGTTGCACATTGTACTTTTGGCTTGGCAAGATTATGTTCTTTTGCCATTAGGAAGGTTACATGAGCGACTGGGGATTTGAAGCAATCCAGAAGAAATTAGTTAGGTTACAGATGATTAAATAATATGAGCATTGGTGAATGTGTCCTAGTCTCGTGGGTTACTTCAGTAAGGGCCTAGTTGGGCTTCCCTCCACTTTTTTTTTTGCAGGGAGGGTCAAGTTCAAAGTTCAAAATGTGCAACATGAAATTAACATTTGACTTGAGTGTGAAACAGCCCCAGTACGATTAGAACATATATGTCAAGTTATGTTTTTCAAATATTTCAACTTTTCTTATACTTTGAAATTTCATTTTAACACTTTTAAAAAATGGCCTTCTTTTAGGGGGTGACAGATTGAATGATAATTTATTTATCTTGTATACAGTAGGGATGTGCACAGATACTTGAAAATTCAAAAATCCAATTTGAATCCACTGAATATTGGCATTCAAATTCGAATTGATTTTCAAAAATCTGAATTTGAACATTCAAACAAATTTCAGATTTCCAAAAATCTGATATGGATTTTCAAATAATTTGAATGAATAGATTCACAAATATTGCATACGAATATCGTACGTATTTGCACTTATAATGCGGGATTAAAAAGGGATGTATACGGGATGAAAGCGGGATGCACACAAATTTGAAAATTGGATACGAGTTTCCCTGACATTTGCATTTTGGGATTTGAATTGGATCAACTGTACAGTTTCGGATAATCCAGACTCGAATCAGATTTTCAAAAATCCAAATTTTTAAAATTCAAAATCGAATTGAATATTCAAATTGACTCAAATTCAAATGCAAAAAATGCATTCGTGCACACCCCTAGCATACAGTACTATTGTTGAAAGTCTTAGGGATTTTAGATGGCCAGTTGTTTCATCTATAGCCTTTCTACACTTACTGGTAAACTGGATTAAGGAACCCTTTAAGGAGGATCAAGGAGGCCCTGAGCCCACTGGTCTAGCTCCACCTGTTCTGGACAGAACCAGTTTCGGATTAAGGAGGCCCTTAATCCTGATCTTTTGTAGACCCATTTGATTGGGTCCACAAGAGGACCATGTGACTTGTTCCAGAACACAAGAGGCATGCAAACAGCATGCCTCGATGTTTCAAACACCACCACCACAGGCTCTGAGGTTAGGAACTATTATCTTAACTTTCAGAGTCATGAGGGGGAAGGCAGCTGCCACGTTCAAACAAGCTTTGCACCAATGGCCATATGTCAGCTTTCACAGCCGGTTATAATTTCATTTGTAGCAGTTTTGGAGCTCTTATGCAATGTTCCAAAACATGGCATAACTGCAATAAATGAAAAGCTTTGCACCAGCTGAAAAACATGGGCTGGATCAGTACTGTTAATGCAGATAGCACTGATCCAGCCCATACCTTCATATAACCTGGATCAATGAGCCTCTGCATAATCTGGATCAGTGGAACCCACTGATCCAGATTAACCAAAGGTAAATGCAGAAAAGGCCATTATATCAGATGACTGAAAATCTTGGATCTAGCTCTGTATCCTGAAAAAAAAAGGCATAATTCTCAGCAAACATGAACTACAAAGAACTATGAAATCTCAGTTTAATATATGTAATTTATTTTTGTTTTATATATAATATGTATATTTGCTTTAAGCATCTTGCCTAAGGCAGCTCTTCAGTTCACTTCATAATGAATTATTTCTTTCTTGGAAATAATCATAATGAACTATTGGAAGGGTGGGGGGAAAGGGCTTCCGCTACCCACAAGTGTTTTATAGGTTTTGGGCATGATACAACTTGTCACAGAGCGCAGTGAACCTGGGTGAAATATCGCTGGCAGAATGAAAGTTGGCACCTTTGATGGATGAGAACACATTCCCTAATGAGAAATTCACTCAGTCATAATGACAATAGGTCACAGTATTTGGCTCTCACTGACCACTACATTGCAACTTAAGAATGTGGGGGAGCTTTTATCTACACAGCACATATCATCTGTTATTAGAGAGTTACAGGAATAGATTGAGTTTTTGTCAACACACCTGCCACATGTGTCAGGTACAAAAACAGGCTGCACAGACATTTTGGTCCCCATGGAATTAAGACACGCTTGCAGAAGCAAAAAGAACAGTCCTAGTTAAAAGAACTGCTTACCATATTTGGTTTTTCTTCCAATGCCCAATGTGCAACTAACAGTTATGGGCTTATTACCATTTTAAACATTTTGATACATTGTTTTAATAATCAGCATTTTACTGCCCCAGATCTTACGACCCCGCCATGCTAGAATTCCAAATTAAAAGCAAGGTGAAAGAGTATGTAGGAGTGAAATCTCTAAACAACATTTCTAATAATAATGTTCTTCTCTCCATTTTTTTTCTTTTTGTTGTTTTTTTAATTGAGAACAGTCTCTACAATCTCTTTGGGCACATTCAGAACTGGCAAATTTCCAGCACTGTCCACATGCCATTTTCCATCAATTTGCCAAGCCATTACTTGGCTTGAACATTTCTGGCATGAAATACACAATGTTGGCCTCCTTCCAGGCCATAATTTATTTTATCTTATTTATCCTGAAAGTCCTCTTAGCACAAAAACATGGGTGCATTTGAGCAATTAACCAGCAATTTCCCACAAATCCTTGCTATCATATGTAGGCTATGTCTCTACTTTAAAACAAAAGCAGTTCATTTCCACATGCATAGGAAAGGCACTGAAAATGATGCCTCCTTGTCTTCATTTTGAAACGTGGATGTGCCATTTCTGGTGGTGATATGGCGCTTCTATTAAGGACAGAAAATCAAGCCCTCAGGAAACGACACCTTGTCCAGAAGGGGAACTCCACAGTTGCTGAGAAGCACCAACTGCCATTGTAAACAGGGAGGAGGTGGCAGGAGATTTTTTTAACCAGGTGCCTTCTTATTCAAGTGGAAACATTCCACAGAGTAGATGAAGGATAATTTAGAAACCAAAAAGCTACACAAGAAATATGAGAACTTTAAATATTGTTAAACTCTTAGTGAGTGCTTGGAAATAAAGGGTATCACTGTACATTTGTGTAAGGAGAAATTTGTATTCAGAGATCTCAAATTACATACACACACAATTTTATATCAACCCAAGAAGTTTTTGTTGAAAGAGTCCCTCTGCTTGTTACCTCTAAAACCAGCTATTCAAACACAATTAATGCATACACACAAATTGACATATGCACATACACACAAACATACATCCCTTTATAATTTGAATATTGTGACTGTGACTATGTGTGTGAGTGTCACTGAAGGAGATTCCAAATGCCCCCATAAGCCAATGATCACTCAGTTTTTGTTCACTGGTTTGCCAAAAGGTACCTGTAAACTGTCAGCACTAAACTTTTTAATTAATGAGTTATTCATTGGCGGATTCAGCTCAGTATCTTTATGACACTTTGAATGCACCATGAGGGCAGAGTGTCTACATGACAATACCCCCTTGTGCATTTCATGTGCAGGAAGACCATAGCACCCACATGAGATGTTGCACTCCTTCCCTACCATACCAACACAAGTGCTGCTATTATCACTTCAACTGCAGAGTGAGTTGAAGAGCCCTCAGAGCTCTTCAGCCCACTTTTTCCTTATAGTGGTGGCCCTGCTGCTGTCACTGCCATTAGAGAAGTTTACTGGTCCCCTTGGCAGCATTCCTTGAATTCAAACACAGTAAATAGCCCATTGGGACATTCTCTGTATATGATAAAACCTCTACCAGCAGAATAGAAGCTAGGGATTCCCTTGTTTTGATTTTGAACTGAGACAACAGCTTCCAACCCCACCTTCAAGATCAAAGTCGTGAATGCCCTCACTAAGATTATGATGGTAGGTGAAGGCAGCTGGAGTATTTCTCATTTTGATTTTGACAGAGGCTGCATCCAGACATTACTTATTCCAATATATTTGGATATTCCAGAATAAAGCATGGATGTTCCTGAATATTCATGCTTTGTTCCAGAAGATCCAATACGTAACCAACGTCTGGATGCAGCCAAATAAGGCAACTGTAGTGTGTGGAGAGTGCAGAACCACATTAGGAAAGCAATTACATAGATATATTTAAGGATCCTCTGTTTCTTCAATCAAACTAAGAAGGTAAGACGAAGAATGACAAAGTCTCTTTTTTAAAAAAGTGTATGCCCCTTTCCTTCCTAAGCACTTGAGACAATCAAGTTACATCACACAAAAGCCATTTGCAAGTGTGGCAAGAACCAAATTTCTTGCAGTGGTTCAAATTCTTCTTGGTTGAAAACTTTTAAAATTCCTTTTAACTTTGTTAAAATTGTCTTAATTGAGGGGAAAAGTTACAGACTGACTATCTTGTGCTTCACTGAGGCAAAATAGGTAACTTAATCCACAATAGGCTGGGCTATGAGTGACACAAACAAAGGGCCATCTGTGCTACAGACATTTCATCCCAACACAACTTCAGTGATTGAGAAAGTTCCCAGCCTCTGGATCAGGCCAAAAGCCATCCACTCCAATGTCCTGTCTCATACAGTGGCCTACCAATTGCTTCTGGACAGTCTCGAGCAGAACACAAGGGCAAATTATTCACCTGCTCTTGGTTCCATGCAAATAGCCTTTAGGGGCTGCAGCCATGTGCTCCCAGAATCCTCCACTTTGAGTGCTGTGCCAAACCAAGACAGGGTTCTGCCAAGGCACAGACACCTCTGGACTATGAAGTACACTATTATTGGCAATTAGCTTGGATGTACAGAATCATGATAATGAAATATGAGATTTTGTACCAGGTCCTATTAAAACATATAAAAAATACTTTTAAAAGTCAGGCCTCTGTTTTGGCTGTAAAGGCAAGGATTACAAAATGGTTTGTCTCAGGAAGCAACCAGTTGATTACATCTGCATTTATAAAGATTGGCTATTTACGTTCCTTACTTTTAAATTATTTTATTTTTGTTACTTTTGCTTGTAAGTCTATTTCTTGAGATTCAAGAGCAGGTGAAAGTTTGCCCTTGTTTCTGCTTGAGATGTCTATAAGCAATTTGTGGGCCACTGTGTAGGACAGGATGCTGGACTAGATGGGCTGTGGCCTGATCCAGCAGGGCTCCTCTTATGTTCTCATTGAAACTATTTTAGTTTTGGTTGCTATTTAGATTCTTCTTCTTTGAATTATTAAAATTATCCTTTGGTGTTTGTTACTATTAAAATTATTCTACTTCTTTTTTTTCTTCCTTACTTCTACTTACCTTAACTTTTAAAACTTATTTTAATTTTTGTTACAATTTATTTCAATTTTTTTATGTCTAAATTAGTATTTTATATTTTGTAACCTATATATTTCATGCCCCACTCCTCTGAGTCAATAACATCAAGCCCCTCCTCCCTCAGACCATGTGCTCATGCCAGCTTAGAAAAAAGCCCACATCTAACAGCTATACCAAATACCTAACAATTCTCCAAAACCCAGAGGATCTATCCCACAGACTTACCAGACCCCAGCAGCTAGTCTTCCAAATTTCTACGACAAATTCCTGTTACCTTTCCTTTCCTTGGTCTCAGGAGATCAGCTTTCTTCTTGCCCATATAAAAATATTACATCATTCTACTTTGGTTTCAAACTTAATATCTGAGTTTTCTTTACCCTATAATTTTAGTACATTGCAGTTTTAACATTCAATTGTTATCATTGCTTTTAGGCTTGTTTGTGAACCACTTTGAGTTATTACTCTGTGAAAGAAAATTAAGGATATTTTTTTTCTTTTTAAATAGCTTCAGCAGATGGCACCACTTAACTGATTGGATTATTTTCAAATGCTAAGCACAGTTAGATTTGCTTAGTATTTGGATGGGAGATTAACAGGAAATTCCAAGGCTTCAAGTTTGTCAGGGACATAAAGCAAACAAATATCCTGTAAGATATTACTTCTGCAGTGCTGTGAAGAAAACATGGTTTTGCCTATAAAGTCAAAGCAAATAAAAGTCAAGAATGTAAAATATATGAAATAAAAATCAATACTACGAAAATATACTGGTTCATTATAGCAAAAGTAGCAAATTTTAAAATACAACAAGAAGTAATAAAATTAAAGTATCTCCATATATGTATATAATGGTTTAAAAGTCCTCAAAAATCATATCTATGTAAACTGGATAATTCTGTTGTTCACTATTATTTCTTCTAATAACTCAAAGCAGTGCCAACTCTGGTGTTCTAGGGCCTTTAACAGGAAGAGGTCTACGGGTCTGCCTTCTGTACCCTGGTGTGGTTTAAGTGCCCCTTTTTAGTATGCACCATCTCTACAGGATGGAGTGTAGACTGAGCTAGAGTGTCTGGTGTACAAAGGAGTGGTACACTGGACTATGGAGATATGTACATGGGACCCACTTTGGCAACAAGTCATGCTGCTGAATTGGCTGTCCCAGGAGCTCTGAAGCCCAGGAGCTTTGGTTCCTGAGAACTGACATGGAACAGGCCATCTGAAAGTGGATGGTCTTGTTCCACACTAGGAACAGACTGCATATCCCAGAATGATGTGCCCCACCCTGTACTAAGAAAACAAAGATAAGTGCAGAAATTAGAGGCCTATTCGCATTAGCACCTCTGTTGCATGATTAGGCCAGCCCTGGGACAGAGCATTCACTCTGCTGGGAGGGCGTTTCTGTATGGAACCATGCCGACGTATTCCAGGACAGCAGAATCACAGCCAGAGTGTAGAGAACAAAATCATGCTCTACAACTGGCCCAGGTCTTCCCCAGCCATCCCAGAGCTGTCCAGCTAGGAGAGCATTCACACTCTCCTTTCCGGACAGCTATGGGCCATGTCCTAGGCACCCCACCCACCCAAGGGCTCATGCCACCCACCAGCCCTGCATGTGATCACTTACCATTTTGGACCCTCTGATCCAATGTGGTGCTTGTGCAGCAGAGGCTAATTCAGACTTGGCCTCTTAGTTTATAATTAGTTAATGCCTGGGCAGGTGCACTTGCATTTCCAGAAGGTGTTTACAGCCTACAAACACCCCCTGCCTGCCCAGAAGTTAACTAATTATAAACTAGCTGTGGTGCAGAAAATTGTGCACCACATGCAAACTAACATTAACCAAAAGCTTACCTACCAAAAGCTGGCCTGATGTGTCCAGCAGTGACCATATGCACTATTTCCAGTGCTACGGGGCCATCTGAGGTGCTGCACAAGTGCACTGGCACCTCAGATGACCTCTAATTTGACTTCTCATGCACAGAGCATCATCACCATGATGATGTCACAGGATGTCACAACCAAAATGGCTGTGCCCTATAGAAGACCAGATGTGTAGCCTGTCACAGGTAAGTCCCTGGTCACATTAGGGCTAGATTAACGTGTACTAGCCTTACCTCATGTGAATGCTAATACACATTAGTCTATTGTTCACCTTTCCTCTCCAATAGATGGGGAAGCAAGTGCAGAAATGGCCAGGGATTGCTCCAAGATTGAGGTTTGAGAATAAAGATAAGGTATGGTAATTTTTGGAAATGGCTTGTTAGCAGAGCCTGGATGAGAGCAGCTGTAAATGATGTTGTAAATGGAATTACGCTCCTGTATTTGCTGTGCAGAAGGATAAAGGTTGCTGGAGTAACCTACCTCTGCTTTTTCTCTGCATGATCCCATATTCTAAAGTGCTGAAAATGACCATTTCCAACACTCCATGAGTAGACATCTCTATTCACTACTCCTGGGCCAAAAGAAGCCCTACTGTGGCACATGCAATGACTGATCCACATGTATCCAAGTAAACCTGAAGTTGTAAGAGGGGGTCTTTACTAAAGTTTCAAAGACCTAGTGATATACTGAAAATTAGCTTGGGATCTATCTATTTCCATACTTTTTTTCTACCAGACCAATGGAGAAATAGTTTAGCCTCCATCTGATTTCTAAATCTTTGACAGCCCTGGCTCATTTTTGATCTGATCTGTGCTGTCTTGAGGGAGCACTTCATTCATTTCTGGTTGCCAAATTCCTGTAACTGCAAGCTAGCAGAATAATGTGACATAGTTAGCTCATAAAACATCCAAAGCTGACAGTAACAAGCAATTTAAGAGAAGGTCCTTAGCACTTGACTTTTTGAAGCTTCTGGATGGAGCTCAGGATTGATATATTTTCTTGTTTATGTTATACTCATCCATCAAATCTTCTTTGACAACAGGAGTTGGTGCACAGAAAATTATGTTTTGCTTATTGAGCTTTAATTATACTTCATTAGGAGACACTCCTACATGTATACCACAGCACAATCATGACTGACTGATCCAGAAACTTGTGAGAAAAAATGGATGACTGATCTCCATTAAGTTGGACTTTCCACATATTGTTGATCTATATTCCCACTACAAAGAAGGGCTCCCTTGATCAGCTTCCAAGTAAGTCAAGATCAAAGCTGTGTTTAGGGTCCACTGAGACAGAGGCTTTGAAGTCAAGGAAATAAAACAAGGACAGATGCTTTCCTCTCTCATCTGCCATCAACTTTCCTTAACACTCAAGAAAGACACAGATTGGGAACAAATTATTTGTCAGACCAACAAGAAGAGAACATTCACAAAAAAAAAAATAACTTTTTCATTTTATTCTTCCCATCTGATACAATGCATGACTTACAAAGTCAAACTTGCAGTGGGAAATGGATTCTCTGGAGCTTTACCTTTCATTTCTCCTGAGTCATGGCCACACTTTCACTTTAAGTCTTCTTCAGTCCATCTTTAGATCTGACTGCTCACACCTTTTCATTTATATCTATTTTTTGTGGACTTTCCACCCTCCATTTGGATTTTCCTGAATAGAAAGTCCACAAATAAAATGGCTAGAAAGGAAAAGGCATGAGTAGTCAGACCTGAATATGGACTGAAGAAGGCTCAAAGTGAAGGTGTGACCATGGCCCTGCTATGTTTTGATATGATGAAGACCAAAGCATGGTTAAAAAGATAATTTGCATGTATATTTAAAGTACAAAAGTCTTTGGGGGAAACTCTAACGATTCCTTTGTATTCTCCCAGTAGATCTATTGTTTTGTGCATAGAATCACAGATATAAATTACCTCATAATTCACAAGAGTTAAGGGCAGGTTAGGAACTGCATAGGATATGGAGATCAAATCTGAGTGTTCTGACAAATCAATACCAAATGACGCAGTGTGGCCTTTGTTTCCAATCTATTTGGTACACAAGTATACTTTGAAGTGAGCAGTTGTAAATATCCTCAGCTGTTCTGTTGCTTAAGCAAAGGTTTTATTTGATCTCAATTAGAAAATAATATTAAATCCCATTATCTTTTCTTGTATTTTAAAAACAAAATATACTATCCCCTGACAGAAAAATTCTTAGCCATTAAGTAGTGGTGTGCTTATAAAATACATTTTTTCCCAGAGAGTCAGATTAATAGAGTCATCCAATTGAGCTGAATGAACTGCTGCATCAAACCTATGGGCCATCTAATGTCATAGGCAGCAAGTTGATCACATACAAAAGCTCACAAGAACAACATGAATACAAATATAATCCACTATGCTCAGTTTCCCAGGAAATAGCCTTTAGAAACTTTGTAAAACTGGAAAGTCTCAGTTCCATCAAGCCCACTAGGGGTGCATCCCCATGTTCAAAATACCCCAAGAACAGCCCCTAATCCAGGCTACATTCAGGGCAAACAGCACAAATCCGTGGCAACTCCCCCCGCCCTTTCCAACTGTTCTCGCTCTGAATTAGGAGGCAAGCACCTATTATCTTTAGTCATAGAAATGCTCCTGGGTTATTGGGGGAGGAGTTTGGTGATTGGAACATTAGCCAGCAGGGTTTCGCTGTCCCTGCCATGCGTGCTGCGATCACAACTGCATAGGGAAAGAAATTAAGGCAGCAAATAAATTAAGCTGAAATGAGCTCTCATTTGCTCTCTCCAGCTAAAAGCATGCCTCTCCCTTGCCTGATTCCCCCATTCGGCAAGGCACCCATGGGTACAGGGGTAGATTTGCATGAGCACGGGATCAGTCATTCTCTGCCAAAAGCTCTGGTTTTGGCAGAGAGCTATGGTGTTCAAAGCTAGAATTAATGGTAGTAGCTAGAGGTGTGGGGCACCAGAAGGCATTGTTGAACAGAAGATAAGAAATTGGATCCAAGTTGCAAAGGTTTAGAGGGAGGCTGATGTGAACACGAGGCTCGCTGTCAAGTGGAGGTGTGCTTGCTGTCAAGCAGACATGCGCACATCTGCTAAAGTCAGAACCGCAGCTTCAAGCCATGAGCCCTCTTACCATCCCATTATACCCCCATTTTGTCTTTTTTTCTTATTTCTGGTGTTATGTTTTTGGGGCTGCAACTTGGACATGTTTCACAGGGATTTCCCGTCATTACTGCACCAGGCGGGACTGGGCATGGTGACGTAAGCCGGGCTTCCAATCAGGACAGAGGGGTGGATGTGGTTTCCCTGATGGAGGCGTTGACTGCATTTGCTTGGGGACAGGTGGATTCACCTTCAACCCGTGCTCTCCTCAACCACATGGGGACATCTTAATTCGAACTACAATTCGGATTAAGGATGCCCCGATTCTGCAGTGCAATAATTGGAGACCATGGGGATGCAGCCTAGTTGTCAATAACCTGTTTTCTTTTCTTGAAGCCATTCTGCAGTTTAACTATACGTTCAGTGAAAAAGTTAAGTATATGCAATAGCACACACACACAAACACATGCACACACACAAGAAAAAGATAAAAACTCTTATCAAGGCCTTTCTCCTTTCAGGAGATTTAGAGAAACTAAAACCATAGATTTCCACATGGAACAAATCCCTGAACCAGTAGCTGCTGATGGTAGATGACACCAAAAATGGGTGCCACAAAGGCAAAGATGCGACTCAGCTCAACACACATATTGAGAGACTAGGCTTCCCTTCTACCCCCAGTATTTACTGGGGTGAATGCAGTTAGGCTTAAAATGTTGATAAAATCATATGTAAAGCCTGTCAAGACAGCCAATACCTCCAGTGTTCATCCTGCATGGATGCATGGAGACAGTGAGTTTTTATGCATTGACCATGCATACCCTGAAGATGCGATTCAGGCTAGTTCCTACATCAGACTCAAAATTCACATGAGCCTTAAGACTATCATCCAAGGGTTCTGAAGGGCTTGTAATAAACCTTCTCAGCATCAGAGCCCTCGGGGGAAGCCATTTCAGTGCTACACTTTGATGCATTGCCAAAATGGATCTCCTAGTAGTCAGGAAAACAGAAGGATACCTTCTGTACAGCTCCATGATCCAGACTGATTTAAGTTGGTACAGTGGTATTCCTTGGGTGTTTCCGCACTGGCCTTTTAGACCCCATTAGGGACCCATTAGAAACCGATGTGGGACAGACCCTAGATGATCCTTCTGCAGAGGAGACCCCATTAGGACTGGATGAGGGAGGCCTCTTCCATACAATGGCTTCCTAATTCCGGCCCTAATGGGGTCTTCAGGACCCTAAATACGGATTTCCGGAGGATCTAAAAAATTGGGTCTACAATCCGGTCTTCAGACTTGAAACCAGATTATAGGCCCATGTATCCACACCCTTACAGTGCAGATGGAGTCTTCTGGACGGGCCTGGCAGGAGCAGAGCTGTGCATGCAGGTGGCTCAAGCTCTGCCCTGCCTGATGCAGTGGGGGGGGGGGAGATGGAGACAGCAAGCCCCCGCCACCCCCCATGTAGCTGCTCCAGTGATGGGGCTTCAATGACAGGCATGGGTGGAGTTTTGCTGTTGCCTTCACTTGCCATGGATGCCCAATCTCTGGAGAGGAGGAAAAGTGGCAGCAGCACCAGTGGCAGCAGCGGCAAACTTTCCCCCTCTGCAGAGATGGAGCAGCCATGGGGTGAAGGAGGCTGCCATTGTCGCCGCCACCACCAGCTCCACCCCCCTGGAGGCTGCTTCCCCCATCACCACTGCTGCCTCTCATGTCCAGCCTCCTAAGGGAGGGGATCTGGCAGAGGCAGAATCGTCTCCACCACCGCTAGATTCCTCCTGCCCCTGGCTGCTGCTTCGCCGCTAGGGAGGAGGAGGAGGAGGCAGTAGAGGAAAGAGGTAGCTGCCATCCGCACCCACTCCTTGCCCTGATGGCTCACAGCCATCATTGGGACAGGGGGCATGGCAAAGGTGGTGATCGCAGCCACGGTGCCACATCCCCTCCCCCAAAGACAGCTGCTTTGCTGGGCCATCAGGGTTGAGGGGGGAGATGGTGATGCAGATCACGACCTCCCGCACTGCCTCCACTGCTCTGGGTGATGGCGGAGTGAGCGTCACATCGGGGGGCATGGCGGAGGTGGCTGTGCTGCCATCACTATGCCCCTGAGGGGCAGAGGCAGTAGCAGCATGTCCTCCTGCAACCTGATCCAGGCCGCAGAAGGTATGCTGTCCTTTTGCACAGTGCCTTTCTAAGCACCCATTCCAAATGGGTGCTAAAGGGCCTGCGCAGAAGCCAGGGGTCTCCTGAACATCTGGATCTTCAAGATGCAGATGTCTGGGAAGACCCCATCCCAAACATCTGGATCTTGAACATAACATAAGAACATAAGAGAAGCCCTGCTGGATCAGGCCACAG